>JAHRHZ010000034.1:9660982-9689941 GCA_024137785.1 Ginglymostoma cirratum | reverse complement strand
CTTCTTCAGAAGTAGGGTCTAGGCCCGAAACGTCAGCCTTCCTGCTCCTCTGATGCTTGGTCTGCTGTGTTCTTCCAGCTCGACACCTTGGTATCTCAGATTCTCCAGCATCTGCAGTTCCTACTACCTCATGCATTTTAGGTTCCAATTTCTTTAGCTATTTCAATAGGATAAATTGCTTTCCAAACATCTGAAACAAATTCCCAGACAGAAGTTATTTACCCCTTCAAAAATCAAAAGAATTGATCTTTATTAAAACCTCCAATGTGTGAAGTATCTAACTGTGATCAGGATTAACTAAATGCAGAATGTTACAAATGTAGTGTAAAGTTTATATTCCCTGTATTTAAAGAATAGTGCTAAATAAATACTTAAGGCTTGTACCCCTTCCTGTGGCTTTTTTAACACCTGTATTTTTAGAAATCTTATGGTATGTGAATGCTGTTGTTCATCACTAATTGCCTGTGAGAAATTAGTGGGAATTACCTTCTTGTAATGCTGCAGTCTGTTTGATGTTGGTACACCCATAGTGCTGTTGGGGAGGGAGTTCCACTATTTTGACCCAATAATTGTGAAGAAGCAGTAATATAGTTCAAAATCAGGATGATGTGATGGTCTTTTCTTGCATCTGCTGCCCTCATCCACTTGCTACTAGTTATGTATTTGAAAGACAGCATTGGGAATTGCTGCAGTGTAACTTGCCCAGCTGGCCTTGATAAGGGATGTTTTGGCGTCTGCCTGTATACTTGAGGCTGCCTTTGGTGGTTACTGCAGAGAATAGTGTTTGGTAGATAATTTAAATAATTAAGTCAGCAGCTTGTTGGTTTTTCAGGTTTGTTAGTTTGTCGCTTTTTTAAAAAAATTGGCCAGTTGTGTCATAGTTATAAAGTGATACAGCAAGGAAACAGACCCGCTGGTTCAAACTTGTCATGCCAAACTAAATTTGTCCCACTTGCCTGCATTTGGCCCATATCCCTCTAAACCTTTCCTATTCATGTACCTGTCCAAATTTCTTTTAAATGTTGTAACTGGTGTCAGCTACTGAAAAGGAAATGAGGCAGTCTAGTGTCCTGATATAACAAGTGTAGAACTGGATGAACACGGCAGGCCGAGCAGGAAAGCTGATGGTTTTTATGCCAAGACCCTTCTTTGGAAAAGGGGGAGGGGAAGGGGGTTCTGAAACAAATAGGGAGAGAGGGGGAGGTGGATAGATGGGTCGAGGAGAAGATAGGTGAAGAGGAGACAGACAAATAAAGAGGCAGGAATGGAGCCAGTAAAGGTGAGTGTAGGTGGGGAGTTAGGGAGGAGATAGGTCAGTCCAGGGAGAATGGACAGGTCAAGGGGGTGGGATGAGGTTAGTAGGTAGGAGATGGGGGTGGGGCTTGAGGTGGGAGGAGTGGATAGGTGGGAAGGAGGACAGGTTAGGGAGGCTGGGACGAGGTGGGCTGGTTTTGGGATGCGGTCGGGGGAGGGGAGATTTTGAAGCTTGTGAAGTCCACATTGATACCATTGGGCTGCAGGGTTCCCAAGCGGAATATGAGTTGCTGTTCCTCCAACCTTCGGGTGGTATCGTTGTGGCACTGTAGGAGGCCCAGGACGGACATGTCATCTGAGGAGTGGGAGGGGGAGTTGAAATGGTTCGCGACTGGGAGGTGCAGTTGTTTGTTGCGAACTGAACGTAGGTGTTCTACAAAGCGGTCCCCAAGCCTCCGTTTGGTTTCCCCGATGTAGAGGAGGCCACAACGGGTACAGCAGATGCAGTATACCACGTTAGCAGATGTGCAGGTGAACATCTCTTGATGTAGAAAGTCGTCTTGGGGCCTGGGATTGTGGTGAGGGAGGAGGTGTGGGGGCAGGTGTAGCACTTCCTGCGGTTGCAGAGAAAAGTGCCATGTGTGGAGGATCTGGAGGGGAGTGTGGAGCAGATATGGGAGTCACGGAGAGAGTGGTCCTTCCGGAAAGCAGATAAGGGTGGGGAGGGAAAGATGTCTTTGGTGGTGGGGTCGGATTGCAGATGGCGGAAGTGTCGGAGGATGATGCGTTGGATCTGGAGGTTGGTGGGGTGGTACATGAGTACGAGGGAGATTCTGTTTTGGTTGTTATTGTGGGGAGGGGGTGTGAGGGATGAGTTGCAGGACCTGCAGGAGACATGGTCGAGGGCGTTCCCGACCACTGATGGGGGGGGGGATGTTGCGGTCCTTGAAAAACGAGGACATCTGAGATGTCTGGAGTGGAATGCCTCATCCTGGCAGCCGATGTGACGGAGGCGAAGGAATTGGGAATAAAGGATGGCATTTTTGCAGGAAGGTGGGTGGGAGGAGGTGTATTCTAGGTAGCTGTGGGAGTCGGTGGGCTTGAAATGGATATCGGTTTCTAGATGGTTGCCTGAGATGGAAACAGAGGTCCAGGAAGGGGAGAGAGGTATTAGAGATGGTCCAAGTGAACTTAAGGTTGGGGTGGAAGGCATTGATGAAGTGGATGAACTGTTCGAGCTCCTCGTGGGAGCACGAGGCGGTGCCGATACAGTCATCAATGTAACGGAGGAAGAGGTGGGGTTTAGGGCCAGTGTAGGTCTGGAAGAGGGATTGTTCCACGTAACCTACAAAGAGGCAGGCATAGCTTGGGCTCATGCGGGTACCCATGGCCACCCCCTTTGTAAGAAGTGGGAGGAATTGAAAGAAAAGTTGTTGAGGGTGAGGATGAGTTTGGCTAATTGGATGAGGGTGTCAGTGGAGGGGGACTGGTCGGGCCTGCGGGACAGGAAGAAGCAGAGGGCCTTTAGGCCATCTGTATGGGGAATGCGGGTGTGTAGGGACTGGACATCCATGGTAAAGATGAGGTGTTGGGGACCGGGGAATTGGAAGTTCTGGAGGATGTAGGTGGTGTCATGGCCGTAGGTAGGGAGTTCCTGGTCCAGGGGGGAGAAAATGGAGTCAAGATAGGTGGAGATAAGTTTGGTGGGGCAGGAGCAGGCGGAGACAGTGGGTCGACCAGAGCAGTCAGGTTTGTTAAACTAATTAAAGAGAAGGTACATTGTCAGGAGAAACAAACTCATGGGATGGAAATGTCCTTGAACTCCTTTTGTTGATGGTGAGAAGTAAATAAATGGTGTGAAGACAGTATCGAAGGGAAGGGAAAGCATGAAGTTAGTTTAAAAAGAAATGAAGGGAACCACAAAATAGTATTTTGAATAGTGAAAGTATTTTATGATAAAATGTTAGCTGTTACAATTATTGTGGCACATCCATAGGGGGAAGAATTTTGCTAATTATTTTGTAATCATTTACACTCATTCCTTTGGGCAATCTAGAAGTGAGTGTGGAAATCAGACAGCAGTAATCTTTCAATCTTCCTTTTGGGTGGTTCGGGTGTGGTTTTGGAGGAATGGAGAATTACAAAATTGTAATTGTTCAAAAAAAGATGTAAAGGCAATTACAGTAATTACAAACCAGTCAATTTAACTTTGGGTAAATTTTGAAAAAGTTATTTGGTATGGAATTAATCTCCATTTTGCCATGTGACTATTATTCAGAAGAGTCAGCTCTTCTGAATGTGAAGCTAATTTGCTGGCGGTAACGGAGGGTTGAAGAGGGCAAGGTTGTTGATGTGTTCAGGCTTTTGATATGCTGCCCCACAAGGAAGAAAGTGAGAGGTCATAGATTGAAAGAGACTGGAGCAACATGGATATAAAGTTGGCTGAGTGACTGGAAACTGAAAGCAATAGTAAAATGGGCCTTTTTCAGGTTCAAGGAAAGTTTTTTTTTTAAAAAAATATAATTAAGTTCCCCAAGGGTTGATATTGGGACCCTTGCACTTTCTGATCAAGTACTTGATCTAGATCTTGGTGTACAGGGGACTGTTTCAAAGTTTGCAGGTAATTAGAGTTTGGGCGAATTGTAAACTCTGAGGAGGACAGCATTAAAAATTTCAAAAAGATGATGAGCAGGGAGTGGAATAGGTGGATAGGTGGCAGTTGAAATTCATAGTTTAGATATCTAGAGGACTGGAGTAGAAAGACGTGGAAGTTTTGCTGCAGCCAGACAAACCCCTGGTTAGAGCTGAATTGGAGCGCTGTGAGCTGATCTGCGCATCACATCTTAATTGTGAAGAAAGGTAATACCTGAAACGTTGACTGCTCCTTTCCTCCAGATGCTGTGTGGCTTGTGTTTTTCCAGCCTCTTGTTTGTCTACCTTGGAGTCCAGCATCTGCAGTATTTTTCTTTTAGTCTCTAACATCTTAGGATATGTTGGTTTTAGAGGGAGTGCTGTGTAGAATTACAAGAATGATACCTAAAATTCAGGGATTAAGTTATGAAGTGAGATTATACAAATTAGGCCTGTTTTCTGTAGAATTTAGAAGTGATGGATTGATCTGAATCGTATTCCAGAGTATAGAAGAGGCCCTTTGACCCATTGCGTCTGCATTGTAGGTAGTATTGTATTTTTATCACTAGTCCCACTTTCCTGCACTAGGTTGTGATAGCCTTGAATGTTATGATGCTTTAAGTCATCATCCAAGCTCCTCTTAAACGTTGCGGTTTCCTGCCTCTGCTACCTTCCCTAGGCATTGCATTCTAGACTCCTCCACTCATGGGTGATGAGTTTCCCTCAAATCCCTGGTAGATTTCCAGCCTTTCACCACCTTAAATTTTTACATAAAATTATACCTGACAGATCAAGATTAACATCTGTCTTGGAGGCTGAAGGAATTAAGAGGTGCCTAGATAATCTGTTTTGGGGGTGACATGGTAGCTCAGTGGTTAGCACAGCTGCCTCACAGCTTCAGATTCCTGCATTTGATTCCATGCTTGGGCAACTGTCTGTGTAGAGTTCACGCTTTCTCTGCGTGAGTTTCCGCCGGGTGTTCTGGTTTCCTCCCACAGTCCAGAGATGTGAAAGTTAGGTGGATTGGACATGCTAAATTACCCATAGTGTTCGGGGATGTGTAAGTTAGGTGTGTTAACCATAGGGAAGGAAGGGTCACAGGAATAGGGTAGGTCTGGGTGGGATGTTGTTCGGAGGGTAGGTGTGGACTTGTTGGGCTGGCTAGCCTATTTCCACACTATAGGGATTCTATGGATATGGAAATGGTATGAGAAGATAAAGCTGACATCGGGAGTCATGATCTTGCGGAACAGGCTTGAAGTGCTGGGTATCCTTTTACAGCCTCTATTTCATTCTAATTTAAGTGAGTAATTTGGAATTTGCTGCATTATATGTCAAACAGTTTAAGGTGCAAATGTGACTCTGAATCAAAACTCTGCCACAACAAAGAAGGAAAAATTAATAACTGGAGTGGGTCTGGTGAAAGGAAAAGGCAAATCAACAAACGTATAATTTAATTGTAGAAAAAATTTATTCTGAAATTTGTTTGAGAAGAAAGACCACATGCATTTATATTGTGACATCAACAAACTTGTCTCCAGATGCTTTTTAATCAAAGTACTACATTTGAAATATAGTTAGTGTCTAGCTACTGGAAATGACTTTCACCCTGTGCATGGCAGCGCCCTACAAGCAGCAAGGTGATGATGCCCTGATAATCTGTTTTAACGTTATTTATTGAGGGATCAGTGATACCTGGGATATTGGAGAGAATTTCCTAGCTCTTCTTTGAAAATGTGCCACATGGTCCTCTATGCTTGCCTGAGGGGATAGATAGAGCATCGTTTAAATGATGACACCTTTGATACTCATTCCAGAAACTAGAACAAACAATCGAGGCTAGTACAATGTGACTTGAACCACAACCTTTTGACTGGTAAGTGTGCTATCACTGTGCTATTCTCATGGAGTCATAGAAGCTGGAAGTCAGAATGCATTAGTTTTTCAAAGGGTAACAAGAGTATCATAATCGCTGAAGACAAGGAAATGGATGAATCATTTAAAATTTCCATCTTTGTTATGGGTTAAGAGTTCAGCAAGAGCTTTGCAAACCCAGAGCAGGATGGTTGCAGTTGAAGAGGAAGTTATATTGAAGTAGATATCAGTCATCAAAACATGTAAGGCACCTTGGGGAACTGAAGGCAAATGAAGCTTGATTGGCAGAAAAATCTCCAGCATAACCAAAAGACTTGAAGCCTTTTGTTTATAAGTAAAACATTCAAAGTCAGAAATAAAGTAATCCGAATTAGTAATCCAGAGCCCTAGACTCATGTTCTGGGTTTAATTGCTCAAATCCCACCGTGGCAGATGGTGAAATTTGGATCTTTTTAAAAAAAAGTGTGGAATAAAAAGCTAGCCTAATGGTGAATCGTATAATCACTGTTAATTGTTGAGGGAGGAAAAAAACCCACCTAATTCACGAATGTCCCATCCTTACCTGGTCTGGGATGCAGGTGATTCCAGATCTACAGTAATGTGGTTGAATCTGACCTGTTGTCTGGGAAATTAGGGATGGGCAATGTATTCTTACTTCGTCATTGATGCCCATATCTCATGAATGACTTTTTTTTTAAGAAATGGAGAAGTTCGTGCCTCCGACCTTGTAAAGGAATTGCTTTTTTTTTTAGAAAAAGGGTCTTAATTATCCAAGGGAATGGAACTAGAAAATTAAATAAAGATTTTAAAAAGCTGAGGTGGGAATTCCCTATCTCTGGGATTGAGCCTCTTTTAATGGATGGTTTGCGAAACTGAAACTTCTTGATGTTTGTGTTGAGATCAATCGGTTTGTTTTATTTCTTTCATTCTTGTGTTCTTTTGTTAAAGTCCAACAGCAGCCTTGTGTGAAAATTTTTGTTATATCACTGTTAGATACCTAAGAAAAGTAAACATGATCTATCAGGCGAAGTTTAATCCTGACATCTCTCATAGCTGTAACAGGAGTCTGAAAGGCTGGTGCTGAGCTGCTTTTTGGTGCACATACTTGAGTTTGAAGCTCAGTAGTTAATGATTTTGAAACATTGTTTGAGGAGTATCACCAACAAGGCTACATTCTTCATGCTGTTTATATCTCATCCTGCTAGTTCACCTGTCATGATTTTGTCATGTTCATCTCTTTGCACTAACCTGAAATCACTTCTGTAGCTCATCTCCGACCAATTTTGACATTTGTCATTCATTCAACTTTGTTTAAGCTGTGCTTCCCAAACCTTTTCTAACTTTGACCCCATTTCAGGGATTGAAAATGATTGCAATTCCTCAGTGAACATTGAAAATAAGGGGTGGAGAAGAAGATCTACTCCAAAAAGCAACATTTGGACATCACTTTTAAACATTTGACTGAAGCTGAAAAGCTGCAGAGATTTCTTCTTCAAAGTACAGTGGAGTGCAGCAGAAACAGGGGACAACTCACATGCAGTTAGATGATGAATATTATTTTGTTTGTTTGTTTATAGACAAGCCGCAGTGGGTGTACAAGGATGACGTGAGATGGATAAACTTGGCATACCATGACAGCAGACCTCATGATATATGTAACTACAAGCCTCCGTAGCAAAGATAACTATTTGGCTTTTTAGTTGCATGTTGCGAAGTGGAGTATAAAAGTTGGCAAGTAGTGTTGTATTTGGAGTATTGTCTGGAATGTTGACTGCAGCTCTGGTCAACAAACTGTAGGAAGGATGTGGTGGCTTCGGAGAGAGTGCAAGAGGGGTTTACCACGATGCTGCCTGGGTTGGATGTATTAGCTATAAGGAGAGGTTGGACAACTTGGATTGTTTTTGCTAAATTGCCAGAGGCTGATAGAAATATGTTAAATTGCGAAGCATAGATAGGGTGGATAGTCAGAGTTTTTTGCCAAGGGTGGAAATGTCAGATACTATGAGGCATAGATTTAAGGTGAGAGGGGGAAAGTTTTAAAAGAAGTGTAAGGCAAGTTTTCTTTTAAGAGGCTGGCAGGTGCCTGTAGTATGTTAGAGATAAAAGGTACTGCAGATGCTGGAGAATCCGAGATAACAAGGTGTGGGGCTGGATGAACACTGCAGGCCAAGCAGCATCATAGGAGCAGGAAAGCTTGACGTTTCGGGCCGAGACCCTTCATCGGAAATGGGGGAGGGGAAGAGGGTTCTGAAATAAATAGGGAGAGGGGGGGAGGCGGATAGAGGATGAATAGAGGAGAGGATAGGTGGAGAGGAGGCAGACAAGTTGAAGAGGCGGGGATGGAACCAGTAAAGGTCAGTGTGGGTGGGGGGAGGGGCTAGGGAGGAGATAGGTCAGTCCAGGGAGGACGGACAGGTCAAGGGGGCGGGATGAGGTTAGTAGATAAGCCTAAGCCTAAGCCTAAAAAGAACTGAAGATTTTCAGCTAAAAGAAACATTATTTTGCTGTTGTTGCACATTGTGCACCAGCTGCACATCCAGTCTAACAGCTATGTTGTTTAGGACTAGCTTGCTCAGTACTGCTGCTGCTGAGCCACTCTTGGCGATTGATCTTGAAATTTCCCACCCAGAGAGCATTTTTTTGCACCCTTGCCACCCTCAGCGCTTTCTCCAAGTGTTGTTCAACATGAAGTACTGATTCATCACCGAAGGGAAGACAGTACGTGGTAATCAGGAGGCTTCCTTGCCCTTGTTTAATCTGAAGCCATGAATCATGTAAATAATACACTCTTTACGTACACACCCCAGTATGTTGTATCTTGAACAATTTTGAAAATAAGTCCTGGTATCATTCTTGAATTTCCGTAATTCTTAGATCACCAATTATATTCCAAAGAGAGAACTGCAAAGTACTGTTTTATTAGATTACAAAACAATATTTTATACCAATGCACTTTGGAGAACATATCCTTGTGATATGGATTGTGGGTGTGGACGTGTATACACTGGTTTGTGAAGAGCAGATGAAATTGAAGTTGGATTTTAGCAATTGTCAACGAAAAGATTTCTTGATAAACGTGAAAGTTTTTGAGTTGTCTCCTTGACAAATAAAGCAAAAGTAATAATGAGCTGTCTTTTAAAATTTGTGCTAAGGTGCACTTTGAAACTATCTCTTACCTTCCCATTTCCTTTCTCCTTGTATTTCAAGGATGTATTACCTTAATGGCAAATTGGCTTACTTTGCAAGGTTCCAGTTACACAGGAGTTGAAATATCAGTGGCACGGTGTCTCGGTGGTTAGCACTGCAGCCTCACAGTGCCAGGGACCTGGGTTCGATTCTGCCCTCGGGCGACTGTCTGTGTGGAGTTTGCACATTCTCCCGCGTCTGCGTGGGTTTCCTCCGGGTGCTCCGGTTTCCTCCCACAGTCCAAAGATGTGCAAGTTAGGTGGATTGGCCATGTTAAATTGCCTGCAGTGTTCAGGGGTGTGTGGATTAAGTGAGTAATGGGGGATGGGTCTGGGTGGGATACTCCGAGTTGGTGTGGGCTTGTTGGCCTTACGGCCCGTAGCCACACTGTAGCGATTCTATGATCTATAACTTCAACTATAAATATTGACTGTGTTAGTGGAGAGAAACCTATTTAAGATTTTGAGTCCAATTAGGTGACTTTAGAGGAAGGTCATTCTGAAGAAGTTATATTTGGAATTCAGATCTGCTTTGTTTCTCCAGTACTACTACTATTTCAGTGCATTTGTAGGTGTGGCCTGGGTATCCCCAGAGCTACATTCTGCCCCAACTTTAACCTTAAATGTTTGAGTAGTCGGAATGGCTTTCTCTGTATGAGTTTAATTTTCAACCAATTCGTGCTATTATCCAGCCACAATCTTTCACAATGAAGTACATCCAAACATCTGAATTAGCAGCAGGAGTAGGCCAGTCCCTTGAGCTTGCTGTGCAATTCAATAAGATCGTGGCTGATCTGATTGTAAACTTAAGATTACATTCTTGCCTGCCCCTCATATCCTTTCTACCACCTTTTTGAGAAGGCAGTACTAAAGACATTACCTTGTGAAACAAAATATTTGCCTCACTTGCCCCTGAATTTTAGAAAGTGACCCCCAATTCTGTTTTCTTCCTTCAGCGGAAACCTCTTCTCAACTTCAGAATAAAAGCACGGACTGTTTTCTAAATGGGGAGAAAATTCAGAAGCCTGAAGTGCAAAGAGACTTGGGAGTTGTCGTCCAGGATTCTTGCAGGTTGAGCCAGTAGTCAGGAGGCAAATGCAATGTTGGCATTTATTTTGAGAGGACTGGAATATAAAAGCAGGGATGTACTATGGCGTTTTAAGGCTCTGGTCAGACCACGTTTGGAGTATTGCGTGCGGTTTTGGGCCCCCTTTTCTGGAAGGATGTACTGGCCCTGGAGTGGGTTCAAAGGAGGTTCATGAGAATGGTCCCAGGAATAGAAAGCTTAACATATGAGGAACATTTGAGGATTCTGGGATTATACTCATTGGAGTTTAGATAGATCAGGGGCGATTTAATTGAAACTTTCAGAATACTGAATGGCCTGGATAAAGTGGATGTTGGGAAGATGCTTCCATTGGTAGGAGAGTCTAGGACCTGAGGGGACAGTCTTAGAGTAAAGGAAAGACCTTTTAGAACAGACATAAGGAGAAACTGCTTCAGCCAGAGAATGGTGAATCTATGGAATTCATTGCCACAGAAGGTGGAAGAGGCCAGGTCAGTGAGTACATTTAAGACTGAGATAGGTTCTTGATTATCAAGGGGAGAAAGGAGAATGGGGTTAAGGAACTTATCAGCCATGATTGAATGGCGGAGAAGACTCGGGTGGAATGGCCTAATTTCTGCTCCTATGTCTTATGGTCTTATCAGTCCTATCAAGGCCCCTGTGGATCTTATTTCAGTCAAATCACCTCTTACAGTTCTGAATTCCAGTGGATACAAGCCTAGCCTGTTGTTCATAAGACGGATCCCCCCACCACCCCACCTTCCAGGTATTTGTCTCGTAAACATTTTGTGAACCGCCTTTAATACATTGACTCTTTCCTCTGATCGTTACTGTGCACAGCAACATTCCCTCTAACTTTCTAAACAGCTGCGTGGTCCTCTGAGGTCCAGAAGTAGACGTCTGTGGCACATTTCGTGGGCTGATTGCCGTGCATGGAACATCAGAGCGGTTGTGTGCACACACAGCTTAGAGAGAATGTTGATGCAGAATACTGCAGATGTAGACTCACTAGTGCTCTGTCTAATTGAAGTATAACCTCACTACCTTTGTATTCACTTCACCTCACGATAAATTATAACATTCTATTATCTTTCCTCATTACTTGCTTTACCCGGATACTAACCTTTTGTGATTCATATCTTAGAATACCCAGATCCCTCAACATCTATGCAACTTTGTTCCTTCATCCAAGTCATTCATTTGAATTATAAATTGTTGAGGTCCCAGCTCAAATCCTTGTGGCATCCTGCTTGTTACATCATATCACTCTGAAAAACACACGTTTATGCATACTGGCTGCTTCCAGTTAGCCAGCTAGTCGTCACCCCATGCCGATATGTTACCCCTGACACCATGAGTTTCTACTTTCTGTTTATACACCCTCACCCTGAATTTTGTGGTCATCCAGCTTTGTCATCTGAAAATTTGGGGATACTACTTTTTAGTTCTCTCATTCAAATTGTTAATATATATTGAGAATAGCTGGGGCCCCAACGCAGTAGTCCCTGTGCACCCCACTGGTTATTGGAGGCAGTTCTAGGATGATCCCTGGAGGGATTGTCCAAGTAAAGATTTAACAGTTTTGAGCTCGATGCATTGCAGTTTAGCGGAATGAATGGTGATCTCGTTGAAACTTGTAGGATTCTTAAGGGAATTGATGGGTAAATGCTGAGGAGTTGTTTCCCCTCACGGGACAGTCTAGGACCAGAGGTCATAGTCTCAGGGTTGAGTGTCTTGGAACTACTTGCTGCAGAAAACTGTGGGGGCAGAGTCCTTGTGTATATTTAAGGCTGAGACAGATAACTCTTGATTCCCCTACTGATCAAGAATCTATGGGGAAAAGGTAAGGAAATGGATGTAAAAAATGTCAGGGCTGGCTGAAGGAGCTGAACGCCTATCCCTGTTCTATTTCTTATGACCTGACGGTTACTGCCTGCCATTTGAAAAAAGAACTGTTTATTTCTATTGTTTCCTGTTTGTCTTAGAGTGACTTTGGTCATTGAACACAGTCTTTTCACATAGGCTCTCATGCAGTGGGAATTGGGATGCAGTGAGCAGTCAATTAAGCCAGGCCACCAAGTGGAAAAGCAAACATTTTAAAGGGGCCTTACAGCTATCAGGAATCAGCCCAAACTCCACAGTTACCACTGCTGCTTTGGAGCTTGTGATCGCAAAAATCTCATCTCATGATGCCGTGGGGGATTGTGACCCCTTGTCTGGGAAAACCTGGCTTAACCCCTAAATCCTTTTAGTTGCTGTTACAAACTGCATTTTAAAATGGGCCAGCAGGTCCACTTTTGGGAAAATTTTGGTTACGGTTCTGCCACTACATCATAATCTAATGACCTCTCCTTGTATACTAATTATTACCCTGATGTATTTATATGGTATAATCTGCCTGTACTGCATGCAGAACAAAACTTTTTCATCTCGGTACATATGACAATAATAAATCAACTGTCTGTGTGGAGTTTACATGTTCTCCCTGTGTCTGCGTAGGTTTCCTCCCACAGTCCAAAGGTATTTAGGGTAGGTGGATTGGCCATGCTAAATTGCCTGTAGTGTCCAGGGATGTTTAGATTAGGTGGGGATCTGGGTCTGGGGTGGGATGCTGTTCAGTGGGGGGGTGTTAACTTGTTGGGCTGAATGGCCTGTTTCCATACTGTAGGGATTCTGTGATTCTATGAAAATAAAAAAAGTTGGAAGAGTGAGTACCAATACCCAAGAGCATAAGGTGGATAAAGATGAAGCGAAGCAAACCAAGTGACTCATTTTAATAAATCTATTCCAAATACAAATGTTGTCCCATTTCGCGCTTTGTGAACCGTAGCTGCTGCTTGTGGAATGCAATACCAGCTAACCGAGTTAAGACATAAAACGAAGAGGTGTGAAAGCAGTCCAATGCCACTTCTCATCACATAAGGTTCCAACTCTAATAACTGATTAGGTAAAGATCCTAATCTGATCAGTATGTTAATCTGCCATATTCATTCCATCACTTTTATTCAATATTTTACCTGCACTGACTGGTTTTAAGTCTTACCTTCGTTCAGCTGTTGGCCCTGACACAATTTGATTTTTATGTTAATAAATCTTTGAATGAATAACACCTGTCTCTCTATTGACTAAGGTTTCTTTTGCTGTATTTCTATCTGGAAAATACTTTACAATTATTTGAGCAAAGAAGGACTTCCCATACCTCTGAAACAAAACTGGAAATTTCTTCAGAAACTCAGCAGGTCTGGTAGCACTTGTGGAGAGAAAGTTAACGTTTTGAGTACAGTGACGCTTCAGAATGCTTCCCAACCTTTGTCATTTCCTCTGGTTTTAGCAACTGATCTAATTGTCTGTTCTAATTTCGTGGCATACCTGAAAGTAGGATTCTGAATCAATCACAGTTAATGCTTTTTAAGGACTTACATAGATTTAGGGGCAGCATTGTGGTTCAGTGGTTAGCATTGCTGCCACAGCACCAGGGATCCAGTGCGATTCCAGCCTCGGGCGACTGTATATGTGGAGTTTGCATGTTCTGCCTGCGCCTGGGTGATTCGGTTTCTTCCCACAATCTAAAGATGTGCAGGTTAGGTGAATTGGCCATGCTAAGTTGCCTGTAGTGTTCAGGGAGGTACAAGCTAGGTGGGTTAGCCATGGGAAATTCAGGGGTACAGGGATAGGGTAGGGATGTGGATCTGAGTGGGATGCTCTTTGGAGGAGTGGAGTGAACCTAATGGGCAAAATGGCCTACTTTCACACTGTAAGGATTTTATGATCCATCATGTCCCTTTTCTCCTTGAATGAGGTTAAGGAAACTTTGTAGTAGCACTTTGGGCACTATATTCAAAGATACAGAGTTTAACTCTGCTGTGGTGAGTCTTGGCACATGTAGAGTGGAATCCTAATTCTGAAGTTCAGCTTAACATCTAGAATTATACTTCCTGCAAGTTAAGAGTGGACTTCGTTGCATGGGCTTTGGAAGCCTGTAAATTCAGCTCAGAAGGATGAGGGGGGATTTCATAGAGATCTATAAAATTCTAACAGAACTAAATGGTAGACACAGGAAGGCTGTTCCTGAGGGTGGGTCACTGTCTACAGCTATGGGGTAAACAGCTTAGGACTGAGTTGAGAAATTTCTTCACCCACAGAATGGTGAGACTGTGGAATTTGCTACCACAGAAAGCAGCCAAGGCCAAAGTATTGCAGGATTTCAGGGAGGAGTTGGATATAACACTTGAAGCTAAGGGGGATCAAGGGCGGCGATGGCCTTTTAATATTACTATTAAGCCAGAAACTCATCTAATGGTCTGGGGACCCAGGTTTGGATCCTGCCATGATAAGCATGAAACCGCTATTGATTATTGGAAAGATCCATCAGTTTCACTGATGTCCTTCAGGGAAAGAAATTTACTGTCCTCGCCTGGTTTGGCCTACATATGACTTCATACCCACAAGAATATGGTTGACTCTCAACTGCCCTTTGAAATGGCTTTGCAAGCCATTCAGTTATATTGGCTGCGAAGTCTTGAAGTCTAAGTAAAGAAATGACACTAGACAAACCACCTGGCATTGACCTGGGTGCCCTCGCTAACAGTGTTGACTGACAGCATATGAATTGCAGCAGTTCAAGAATGCAACTCACCACTACTTTCTTGAGCGACTAGAATGGGCAATTAATGCTGGCCTATCCAGCATCACCCCATATTCCCCAAATGAATTTTAAAACAAGTGGGAACAGGGTATTGAGTTGGATGGTCACCCATGAACATACTGAATGATGGTGCAGACTCAAAGGACCAAATGGCCTTCTCCTATTTCCAATGTTTCTATGCTCAATGATCAAAGCTGCCACCACCACCCCTCCGTGGAATCCCCTCCAAGCTTGCTGACCAGAGCTGCACCACCTCCTGTTTGATAACTGTCGTACTCTTTCACATTTTCGCCCAGGGTGTCTCAAAGTCTGAGGCACAAAAATGGAGTGACACCAGGAGAAAATTTGGGAACCAATTTCTTTATTCTTTATTCTTTTCATCTGTCCTGTCTGGTACACTGGGTATTTTGTGTATCATCTCTACATGAGCCACCTTCATGTCACCATAAAATCACTTCATCTGGGGCAGTACAGTGCATGTGAATGTCGATGTGCTTCCATACTGACGTTTAAACTACCTTCATCTGTTTCGGATTCTGATTACTGTATCAGGTAACTTAGTTTGTCCACTAGAGAAGATTTTTTTGTTTGGAATGCAGTATTTTTCTATTGATCATTCTAGTAGCTGAAGAATTAGTTGAACTTGCAAAGGGAAGTTAAGCCAAATAATGGCCAAAAACAGGAGCCCAGCTGTGTGCTTCTTGATCACAAGTTTTGTTCGCATTTTACGGAAAAAAAAATTCTCATATTGCTTGGATTTTGAGACTCAACATGTGATTTGACATTTTTAACAACACTATTGGAACTGTCAGGAGTATTTATTTTTGGTGGCTTGGACATTATGGTGTGGCAGCGGATGGGCTATTATTGCATTGTTCTAATTGAAATGATTTCCTGTTGGGATACCTATGCAAAAGGTTACCAAATGGCCCAGTCTTGACATCCCCATCCTGGTGGTGTTGCAGTGTTTCTGAGCCACATTATATTTATGCAGTGCAAATTATAGCTTGTTATTTGTGTGCATATGTTCATTGTGTCACTTCAAGCTTGTTATATGTTAAGCAGTTCAAGGTTCCTAAAACAAAGTCAACATAAACTTATCGAAGCTGTGGATTGAAGTGCGCTCAATTGCAAATACGACGTAAAATCAGAATACTTAGTTTCTCAAATCAGCAAGAAAGCATTTGACCCACTGACAGTGTAGGAATAGTGATATATTTCCAAGGCAGGATGGTGAGTTGATAGGAGGGAAACTTGCAAGTGATGGTGTTCCATGTGTTTGCTACCCTTGTCATTCTGGATAGAAATGATTGCGGGTTTGGAAGGTGCTGCCTGAAGAATCTTGATGGATTTGTGTAGTTCGTCTTTGGAGATGGTACACACCTCTGTTACTCAGCTCCAGTGTTGGAGAAATTACATGTTTGTGGGTGTGGTGCTGATGAAGCAGGTTGCTTTGTCCTGGATGTTGTCAAGCTCCTTGAGCTTTGTTGGAACAGGACTTATTCAGTCAAGTGGGAGCAATCCACCATGTGCGTTGTGGCTGGTAGACTTTTAGGATTCAGGATTTGAAGACTCTGAGCTGCTCTTGTAGCATTAATTTGAATCTCCTCCTTGAAGCTCAACTTACCAATCACATTATTGAATCTCAAGGTTGTGGGAAATGGTTATATTTAGTTAAAAGTTTAATGTCACCAGATAAAAAAGCTGAAGACGTCCATTCTAGCTATTATGAAAATGTGTTATCTGAAATTAGTAATTTAGATCATCATTAGCGTGTATCTATAGCTTGGGCATTTTGGAAGGAACACTCTGCAAAGTGAAGGAGAACGTCCCGTGCTTCAGCCAGTGTTGCGATCGCACGGAACATGAGTTGTTCCACTGGAGATACCAAATTTGCATTACTTTGCCCTTTGAGAGGTCACATGACCCAGTTTGTGGGTCCATTAAAGATACTGGATTTGAATACAGTCCTACTGACATATTTCCTGGCACATTCCCCACCCTGGTTCTCTGATAACTCTGACCAAAGTTTGAATTGAACAAACTGGAATATCTCAATTCCAGGAGTGGAGGATTTCCACAGGAGAAGCCTTCATAGCTGGAACCCAGGCAGGGGCCAATATTTGTTTTCCCTTTTTTTTTTGAGGGCAGTCTGTTATTTCTGCAAACCACTTGTATTTTAGGCTGGTAACGTTATTTGAGCTAATGTGAGCACTGTATTATGATTGTTCTGTCTTTTAAGACATGTATAGAACCAGCTCACGGATTACTAAGAATAGGCTGGTGTGAATGATGTGATCACATTTTCTAATGCATAAGCAAGTGTATTGATTACAGATGTTCATTGTGTACATCTTTCAAAATCTGTGTGTCATTTGAATTGGTCTGTTTAGCCCTTTAACTTGCAAGAATACTAGATTATTGAAACATCTGATTATTTTCATGAAAACTTGGACATGTGTTTAGCCACTACAGGTAATGCTTCTATAGCCAAACCAACCTGGCTGCAACCAAAGTGCTGGATGAGCTGGTGCCAAAACTAGCTGACTTATTTAGCCACTTTTGAGTCAATTCCATTTACTGTTTGGCTCCAAAAGTATTTTTCTGCGGGTGGGCTAGCCTTTCATTGTGGTGCTGCAAGCCAAGGATTTGACTGCCTTGTTGTTTGAGACTGTTAATCGTGCTGCCAATCAGATTGCACTGGAACTACTTGATATGTGCAATAGTGTAGCTGGGCTACTTGCACAGGTTTGTTGAACTGATGAGGTTTGGTTCAGGAGATTGCATTTGACTGACCTGGTGTTTGGCTTGTGGAGCAAGTTGTCTTTGCTGTGCTAGAGTTCTCTTCTTGATGGCTTTTGTCTGCCATGCTTGGGGTGCAGTATTAGCTTTGGAGGAGCTGAAATCCCATTCTAATAGAAGCATTTTGCAATCTGAATATGTAAAAGTGATCCAGTTTATGCATGCTGTCACTTAATTTTGTTTCCAAAGGATGCTTAGTGCAAGGATAAAATGTCAACTAATTATTTTTGACTCCTTTCTGTGGCTCACATTCTCCATCAACTTCAGTGCTGGCAGGAGATTTGAGAGCTTTTTTAACACTATAATCTATCCTAGAATGTGAACATCATGGACAAGGCCAGTATTTGTTCCATGTTCCTAACTGCCCTTGAACAAGGCAATGTCTGATTTTTGTGTAATTCTGTTTTGTTTGGATTGAATTTACTACTTCTGAAACAAGTTACTGCCATTTGTTTCTTTAACCTTCCTCACCACTTCCTGTTAGAATCTATTCAGTCTGGTTTCTGTTCACTTTGCGGCACTGAAACTGCCCTGATCAGTCTCGAACAGTATTGTGATGCATTATCCTCTCTCTTGACCTGACTACAACCTTTTGATATTATTCTTTCCTTTGTGACAAGTACCACGGGGAAGTGATGGCCTAGTGGTATTATCACTGGACTGTTGATCTATGGACCCAGATAACGTTCAGGCAACCTGGGTTTGAATCCCGCCACGGCAGATGGTGGAATTTGAAGTCGGTAAATATCTGGAATTAGTGTCTAATGACAATGAATCTGTTGTTGATTGTTGGAAAAGCCCATCTGATTCACTAATGTCTTTCAGGGAAGGAAACTGCCATCCTTACCTGACCTGGCCTCCATGTGATTTGAGGCCTACAGCAATGTGGTCGACTCTTATCTGCCCTCTGGGCAGTAGATGCTGCCTAGCCAGTGATGCCCTCGTCCTGTGAATGAATAAAGAAAAAAAAATTGTTGTTCCAGTAATAACTGTTCCAATGTGACTAGCATATCTCCTGCAATGGTTTTTCCTCCAGATCTCTCTCTATTTGCCTTGCACACTGTATTCTGTTACTTCTCAATGTGTTGATTCTCTTGTTGACAACATCTGCAAACATTGGTTCAAATTTAATTTGTATACCAATGATAATCCCTTTTAAAATTCATTAGTATAATTTCTCTCAACTGGGCTATTTTCTTCGGAGCATTGGAGGCTGAGGGGAGACCTTTTTTATAGAGGTTTACAAAATCATGAGAGACATGGATAGGGTGAATAGGTCTTTTTCCCCAGGATAGGGGAGTCCAAAACTAGAGGGCATAGGTTTAAGGTGGGAGGGGAAAGATTTAAAAGGGATCCAAGGGGGCAACATTTTCATGCAGAGAGGTGTGTATACAGTGAGCTGCCAGAGGAGTTGATGGGGGCTGATACCATAACATTTTAAAGGGCATCTGGATGGGTATTTGAATAGGAAGGTTTTGGGAGGATACAAGCCAAATGCCTCCAAATGGGACTGGATCAGTTTAGGATATCGGTTCACCATGGATGAGTTGGACTAAAGGGTCAGTTCTGCACGGTACATCTGATTCTATGTTGCTTTGTACTAACATCAAGTTGTAGCTGAAATAGGACCTTTCATAACTTTATTGAAACCGAAGCCATCCAATTCAGACTCTAACATAGCTCATTATCCTATTTCCTGTTTTAAATGTCTGTTCGTTTCCCTGAATGTGTTCGAGCTTATCAGAGAAGTATGTTATTTGGGTATTTTGTTCAAGACTGAGATTCAAACTCCACATTGTGTTTGTCAACAAGGCTGCCTTACACCGTGTCCAAAGCATCACCCATCTAGACCATACGTCACAACTTGTAATATCTAAACTCACCTGCAGCTTTTTTGCTTTTTTTAAAAATTCGTCTTAAATATTTTCCAGCTCTTTCAGAACTATGTCTTATTCCATATTACCATTCATCTATTGCCAGATCCATGTAACCCCCAGATGGATTCTAGTCCCTCACCTTAGGAGCAGAAAGATTCTGAGGATGGATCACTGGACCCGAAACGTTAACTCTGAATTTTTTTTCTTCATAGATGCTGCCAGACCTGCTGGGCTTTTCCAGCAACTTGTGTTTTTGAACAGGAGTAGTCTATTTAGCTCGTCAAGCCTGTTGCACTGTTCAGTACAATTATGGCTGAGCAAATACTTCCAATCCCTTTTACCCACTCTAATCCCCTAACTCTGTATGCCATTGGTAGTCAAAATCTATCATTCTCGACTTTAAATGCGCTGAAAGACTTAGCCCCTGGGGTAGAAAATTCCAAAAATTCATAACGCTCTGAGTGAAAGAAATTTTTCCCATCTCGTGCCTAAATGGCACCCCCTTTATTTTAAATATGTGCTGTCTGGTTCAGTCTGTAAAGTATCTTGTAAGTTTCAATGAGATTACCTCTCATTCTTTGAGTCTTTAGAGAAGACAAGCCCACTTTCCCCTGTCTGTCTTCATAGGACAGTCCAGCTAGCCCAGGAACAAGTCTGATGATCTTTCATTGCAGTCCCTCAGTGGCAATAACATATCCTTCCTTAGGTAAGGAGACCAAAACTGCACATAGTACTTGAGGTGTATTCTAATCAAGCTTCTATACAGTTGAAGCAAAACTTCACTATATGCTGGTCAATATTCACTTTTAATAAAGGCTAACATTCTGTTGGCCTTCCTGCTTGCTGCTGCTGTATGGTAGCTTTTAATGACTTATTCACAAGAGTGCCCAAGTCTCTCTACACGTACTCTTTCTAATATCTTGCGTACCAAAGTGAATTACCTCAGATGTCTTTCACATTATATCCAATCTGCCATGATTTTGCCTACTCATTAGACTTTTTCAAATCCTCCTGAAGCAGCATTACATCATCTTTACAACACGTACCTGCTTTTAATCTTTTTGGATTTGTCCTCCACTTCCTCCACATTCCAATCTAAAGTTACTGGGGGAGAGCTGCAGTCGTAGCTGCAGATCATCGCATTGAGAATATGCCCATTTGTGATCTTATGATAGAAGGAAAGTCATTGAATCGTTGAAGGTACTTGGCTGTGACCCTGAGGAACTGTGGCAGTGGTGCCTGGAGATTGAGCTGACTGGCCTTGAATAACCACAACCTTTGTGCTAGGTGTGGCTTCAATTAGTTGAAAACTTTCCATCTGATTTCCAATGACTTGAATTTTGCCTAAGCTTCTTGGTACTTAATCAAATATGACATTGACATCAAGGCATTCATTCTGATCTGGAGTTTAGTTTTTTTGTAGATGTTCATACCAAAGCTGTAACTGAGTGACCTTGATGGAATCCAGTGTGCTGGTTATTACTATGTAAATGTTGCTTGATAACACTTGACAATCTGCTCCATCACTTTGCTTGTGATTGAGAGCAGGTTGCTGTGGAAGTGACCAACTGGATTTGATTTTTCTTGCTTTTTGTAGACACAACATCCTATGCGTTTTGTACATTGTTGGTTAATGTCAGTGTTTTAAGTCAGTGTTATAACTGTGTTGGAATACCGTGGCTAGGGGCGCAGCTAGTTCTGGAGGACAAGTCTTCGCTACTGCTATTGTAATATTGTTAGGCATTAGTATCCCATGCCTTCAGCTATTTCTTGATATTGTGTGGAGTGAATCAAAATGGCTGAAGCCGAGCATCTGTGATATTAGGCGCCTTAGGAGGAGACGGAAATGGATCATCCACGTGGCACTCCAGCCTGCAGATGATTGCAAGTGCTTCACTTGTGTTCTTTGGGCTTCCCCATCACTGAGGCTGGGATATTTGTGGAGTCTTCTTCTCCTGTTAGTTGCTTAGTTATCCACTAACTCCAACCCTGGTTGAGTGCAAGATTATGAGCAAAGATTAGAAAGTTTGGGACTTCATGCGCTGGAATTTAAAAGAATGAGTGTGATCTTGTTGAATTGTACGGGATTCTTAAGGGGCTTGACAGGGTGAATGCTGAGAGGATGTTTCCCCTCATTAGGTGGTCTAGGACCAGAGAGCATAGCCTTTGAATAAAGGGGAGGGGGAGGGCGGGGGGAACGCAATGTAAAACTGAGATGAGGGCATTCTGCTGAGGGTTGTGAATCTTTAGAACTCCTTGTCACAGAGAGCTGTGGAGGTAGAGGCCTCTATATATTTAAGGCTGAGGTAGGTAGATTTTTGATTTAGTAGGGGAATCAAGGGTTATGGGGAGAAGACAGGAAAGCTGATATGAGGAATGTTGGATCACTCATGATCCTGTTGACTGACAGAGCAGGCAGAAGGGGCCAAATGGCCTACCTCTGTTCCTATTTTTTATGGTTTTATTTATGGACGGGCAATAACGGTTGCCCTTCATAACAACAATGCTCATTCCATGAAAGATTAAAAAGTGAACTAGAATATTGTAGATGATGGAAAGGCTTTAACCAGTTAGGGGATGAGCTACTTGTCCAAAAGCACCAAAGCAGCCTTTTCCCTGTTAATGTAGCCAAAGCCCTTGGAGCCGAACAATCTCTCAACCAACTGATCAGATCAAAGCTCTGCAATCCTGCTACATACAATTATAAATAATCATAGATAATTAAGCAGCTAACAGGAGGAGGAGAAGACTCCAGAAATGTGAAAAATACATTTCATGTATGGATTTATTTTGGCACTAAACTCAGTGGACCTGATTATTAATAATTATCTCTACTGAAATGTGTAGATTGTAGTTGATATCTCTAAATGGACATTTTTGTTTGAAACAATTTTGCATGAGATTCACTTCTGATTGAATTTTGTGTAAATTCATTTTGATCTAATAAATAGACTTGTAGCATAGTTTTAATGGTCATAATTCCACAAGCTGTGCTTTGAATTGGGTGTTGGGATGTTAATTGTTCCTATGATTCCTAGCACAATTAATTCCTGTTCTGAACTGTTGTTATCTTGTACTTAGTGGTGAGGGACGGATTTCAGACTCTTCCTGCCACCACCAGCCACACTCCTCTTCTCTCTCCACATCCCCAAACAAGGACTTGATTTAAATTCCAGACTTAGCCACTTTGGGCTGCATTTGGGCATTGACTAGTTTTTGCGAAAGTTATAACTCGCCTAACTGGCATCTGTCTTGGGACTTCAGGGTATCCAGTCAGTTCTTAATCTGATTTGCAATTGCTGACTCACTGAAGACCGTGGATTCAAGATGTGCTGTGTCCTGGTTCAGCTCAGCCAATTAAATTATGATACAAGATCACAATGACTAAAATGGAGACCGATTTTACTTAAAATTGGCAATACAAAATTCAAACCTGGTGCAATTTTAATTTGTTGCTTTCCCCACTTAGTAAAGTTAATTAATGTTGCTTAGTCATCTTTCAAGAATGTTTGACAAGCAGGCCTTAACTAAAATATTGTGCCAACCACAGATTAATGTTATTAATTTCTGATGTTGGTAACTTTGAATGCCCTGTCATATCCTTCAGGTATGAAAAGTAGGTAAATGTACAGTGTAGTGATGCTTTGCTTTTTTTTTCTTTTCAAAAATAAGATTTTCTACTCCACTGTTCTTTATAACTCACCCAGTGTTGTTGTTTTTTTCTTTTGGTCTCTGTTCAACATTTGTTTGAGGCAAGTTGCTTTGACATTGATTAATCTGCAGGCTCTCTTTAAAATAAATGGATTTTTAATGGATGAGACAGGGTATATTATTGGGGTTGATGACCAAAATGGTGAGGCAAATAAGTCTTTCGGTAATAGAGCATGCCATACCTAAATTGTGCAATGAAACAATAGTACCCTTTATAGTAAAACAAGTCTGTATTAGCAGCTCTTGGTGAAATTTGTTATCACCACACAACCACACCAGGGAGCAATGTTGTGTTTGAACTAAAATGCTTGCAGAAGCATCCAAGTGTCTGGTTGTAATTTATCTGTCAAATTGTAATTTATCTGTCAGATTCGATGTTCACTTTTGTTGAATTGCCTTCACTAACCTTTTTTAATTTTTCATCCTTATTAGAATGTCATCAGAGGACAAAAGTGTGGAACCTTCTGACCTAGGACCGCCACCTCTATCTGCTGCCCTTGTGGCTGCTCCTGTTGGTAGCCCTGTAAATAATGACAAACGACCACGGGGTCGACCTCGCAAAG
The DNA here is from genome assembly GCA_024137785.1 of Ginglymostoma cirratum. Lineage (NCBI taxonomy): Eukaryota > Metazoa > Chordata > Chondrichthyes > Orectolobiformes > Ginglymostomatidae > Ginglymostoma > Ginglymostoma cirratum. Next base: position 9,666,332 of record JAHRHZ010000034.1, on the reverse strand, counting down.
ATGGCACAACTCCTCTACAGAAGAAAAAAAAGTAAGTGAAATCAGCAAAGTACTTTGCACCAACTGAATTAAAATGTCATTTATTTGCAATAAGTTTGTTCTATGATGTTGAAGGCTCTTAAGATATGGCAGGTGATACTTTGATGTCTGTGTTCTTAACCTATTAAAGTTTACCTGTATTGCAGCCTCTAATTTATTTGAACAATGTGTTTGAGCACAGGAGGTGACTTGATAGAACCTTAAATCTTTATTTTGCACTCTCCATTTCGTAAGAATTCTTGCAAATAAACCTGTAGTAATTTTTTATCTCCTTGAGATACTTTGATCAATAATTTTGAGTCCTTATATTGTATTGGTCTTCGATTCATATGACACTATTGTAACTGTCGCTTGATAGTAAAGAACTTGAATATTGCTGAAAAGAGAGGCATATTGCCACAGCTTTTCATCATTTACTTACCAGGATGAATGCAAAAATGAAACAGTTCAAATAATCGCAGCGATTTATACTACAGGAGAATAAATTCTTGTGTAAATTGTTGACTGTTTGACATCAGTCATTTTTGAGTTTGACAAGCTGAGTATAGGATGAAAAGCTTTGACAACGTGTTTCGCTTTTCAGTACTACTCTTAGTTTGGATAAGGTGGAGTGTCTTATTTTTCATTTTGTAGTAACAGAAAATGATGGCTGATGGGCAGAATAACCATCCATTTGGCACAACAAAAGGAGAAAATTTGTATTCAGTATTTTCTCCTGTATGTGACCTCTTTTCCTCGTAAGTTAGGCACTGTTTGCTATATTCAATGTATTATGTTTCATCCTTCTCACTGGGTGTATTTAGTGTAGTTGCGTCAGACTTGCATGAAGTATGCATGATCTTGAACGATCTTGACAAGCTTAATGTGGAACGGATATTTCTCGTGGGTGAGCATGGAACTAGAGACATTGTTTAAGAGTATGGTGTTACTTTTAGAGCAGGTTATATTTTCGCATCTCTGAGGGTCGTGTGATTTTTGAACTCTGGCTGAGAAGGTGGAGGTGAGGATCATTTAAAATTTTGAGTTGGAGATAGATAAGTGCTGCCAGACCTGCAGTCCAGCAATTGCTGTTTTTGTTCGTGTAGAAAGATTAATTCTTGCTAGGCAAGAGAATCAAAGGTCATTGAGGGTAGATGGGAATGTAAAGTTTGAAACACAAGCCGATCATCCATGATGAATATTGAATGCAAAGCTGACTTGAAAGGCCACATGACCTACTTCTGCTTTTATTTTGAAGATTTGTATGATGTAAAGAGATGTCATATTTGTCATTTTGTTATGCCAGTATGCTGCTTAGGTGATTAACTCCAAGTTCCTCAAACAATGCCATCACCAGTCACAGAAATGCATCAATTTCCTCTCTTCTCGCAATCATTTATGCTGAGTGCTCCATAACATTTGGCGTACATGTCGTTTTGAAAACCTCACAACTGCCATACTATTCACTACATCAAGAACTTGTACCTCTAATACATTTATCATAGTAAATTGTCTCAAGATGCTAAAGGGAGAATTACTCAAACAAATGTGACACCAATGGGACAGATAACCAAAAGCCTGACCAAAAAGATGCCGTAGAAACTCCGAAATGTTATGGCACAGACAAAGCCATTCAACCCTTTGTGTTTGCACCTGCTGAAAAAATAACTTGCTGCCTGTTCTAATCCCACATTTCAGTGCAAGGTCTGTAACTTTGCAGATGCAAATCCAGGTTCTTTTTACGTGAGTTGAATGCTTTTGCCTCCATTATCAGCCTGGGCAGGGCATTACAGATTCCCACCAATCCTTGGGAGACAAAGATCTTTATCCAATCTCCTCCGGCTCAGCTTCTAATCACCACCTTAAATCTGTGCCTCTTGGTAACTGACCTCTCCACAAGGCTAAGTAGTTTCTTCTGTGCGCTGTATCTATACTCCTGATAATTTTGTGCACCCCAGTTAAGTCGCTCATTAACCTTCTCTCTTTGAAAGACAGCAACCATAGCTTTTCTGGTCCTCGGCTATAATTTTCGATGCTTGGCTACATTCTTGTAAATTTCCTCTGTATTCTCTCCAGGGTAATGACATTCTTGCAGTGGGTAGAACTGTGTACAGAACTGGAGCTGTGGCCTAACAACCATTTTGTGCTGTTCTAGCATCACCATCCATGCCTTTGTATTCTACACCTCATCCAATAAAGGGAAGTGGTCCTATGTGTTTTATTTCCCATAGTCTACCCTGTCCTGCCACATTCGGAGACCTGAGGACATGCACTCCAAGGTCTCCAGTTCCTCTGGACACCTTTATCCTTTTATTTATTGTACTTTCCCTAGCCTTGGTTGTCATCCTGAGATGTTCACCTCACACTTGTACGGATTGAATTCCATTTGCGACTTTTCTACTTGCTCAACCACATCATTGATACAATTCTGGAGTGGACAGATTCTCTTTATGATCAATTACATTGCCAGTTCTTGTGTTGTCTGCAAATTTCCCAATCATGCCACTCGTTTAAATTCAAACATCAATATGAACAACAAAAAGCAAGGGACCCAACATTTGCACTGTTGGAATACCACTGGAAACTCCTTTTCATTCACAAAAAGATTAATCGACCTTTATCCCTTTGCTGTTTTTAGCCAATTTTGGATCTAATTTGCTGTATCCCATTACTTTTGTGGTTAGTCTGCTATGTGGGAGTTTGTCAAGTGTAGTGGTAAAATCCACATAGACAACATCGACTGCACTGCTCTCATCAATCCTCCTTATCACTTCTTTAAAAAAAAATCAATTAAGTCTGCACCTTGCCATGCAGACTAAGCCTGATTAATCTGTGCTTTGAGTAATAAATTATTCTGTACTACAGAATTGATTCAAGTAATTTGCACAGCACTGAAGTCAGACTTGTCATCTGAGAATTATGTAGCCTAACTCTTACGCCCTCCTTAAGTGGTTTAAATATTTTGTAGGTTTTAATGAGCACCTTAGGAGATCAGAGATTTGAAAATGTTTAGAGAAAAGTTCCAGAGCCTAGGACTTGATTCCTAGTGGTGCAAGAACTTAAGGTCAGGGTTGCTCAAGGGTCTAGAATTAGAAGAAAGCCAACTTCTTGTCGATCTGAAGAAGGTAGAGAGGGGTGAGTCCATGGAGCAGGTTGAAAACAAAGATGAAAAATTTAAATTCAGTTGCTAAACTAGGAGCTGATGTAGAGCAGTAAGTACATTGGTATCGAATAAACAGGCCTTGATCTGAATCATGTCAAAAATAAGAGCTTTGAATGATGTCAGGTTTATGGAGAATAGAACATCAGGTGCTCACTCGCAAGTGTTTTGGAACAATGAAGTCAGGCATGGATGAAAGTTTCAGAAGTAGATGAGCTGAAGCAAGTGTGCCACAAAGTTGAATTCTGACAGCCTTCAAGTTTAGTGCACTAATCCTAACTATTGACTCCCGAGTGACAAACCTGATCCATCTTCCTCCCTCTCCTTTCCTGAATATGGTTTGTGATGGGCTATATCTTCTCCTATTATATTGTCAGCTTTCTGTGTCTCTCACGTGAGCCTAGATTGTGAATTTTGATATGTCATCCCAAAATGACAGATGATTAGGGGCTGGATTACCACTCTTCACCTGTGGCACAGTTAGCACTGCTGCTTCAGAGCCAGGGATCCGGGTTTGATTCCACTCTCGGGTGTCTGTGTGGAGTTTGCACATTCTCCCTGTGTCTGAGTGGGTTTCCTCTGGGTGTTCTGGTTTCCTCCCACAGTTCAAAGATGTGGAATTAGGTGGATTGGCCGTAAAATTGCCCATAGTGTTCAGGAATGCACAGGCTTGGTGGGTTATCCATGGTAAATGCAGGGATGGAGGATGGGTTTGGGTGAGATGCTCTTCGGAGGCTTGGCCAATGTGGACCCGTTGGGCTGAATGACCTGTTTCCACACTGGTGGTTCTATGGTTCTGACGTGGTTTTCAACAGGATAACTGGCAATTTGGAAACTTTATTTCCTTTCCTTTTTCCTCTCCATCTACTTTGAAAACCCATGGATGAAAGAACTTTGAGATGAACTAACTTGCTCCAACCCTAGGATCAAGCCTGAAATGTTCCTGGTTAATATGGGTTCATGTCCTTTAATGAATAACACCTGCAAAATGGTGGAAATACTGTGATAACATTTGAGAATGTCATCTTCTCTCCAACATTGCATTTTAGCCATTCGTTAATTCAAACATTTATTTAATGGTTTTCTAAGCAAAGCAGGATGTTTGTGCTAGAAAAACTAAATTAACTGGTAATTTGATTTGTAATTCCTGGTTGACAGTTACTTCTGTTGCTGCTTTACACCAGAGAGGGGAATCTTATGAGTCTTGAATCTTTCATGCTTGTGGAAAACTGTCTTTGAAAGAGAACTGATGTACTATTTACAATTTTAGAACATAATCTAGATTGCAGATCCAACTACTTCTAACTGAAGTGGCCTCTGAGAGTAGCTTATTTTATATTTTTGGGTTTTAGATTTCTTTAAAGTTAGATATAGTTTGCTACAGCTCAAGTCGATGCTGAATGTGAATTCAGCTGCAGTAATTTGTGACAAATATAAGGGAAGGTCATCTTTGTGGGGAGAAAAGTTGTATTTCAGTTGACGCTAGGATGATTTTGAAACAAGTATAGTTTTGATCTGATCAAGTTTAGGGTATTCAGGGCAGTTATATCCTTTTTCTTTCTAAAAACGTTATTTGCCTCTATCGTTCCTTAGACTGGGCTGAGTCCTTTTTTAATACAAAGCCCTCCTATGTTTGCTGTCAACAATGTCCTGATAGTCTGAAATAAAAGCGCATTCTTGGTTGCAGTGACTTGTCCATACCCCACATCTGCCATAGTGTATCAATTTGCCTGGCAAAATTAAACCATGTTTTTTGAGATAAAAGGTACTGCAGATGCTGGAGAATCCGAGATAACAAGCATGGGGCTGGATGAACACAGCAGGTCAAGCAGCATCATAGGAGCAGGAAAACTTGACGTTTCGGGCCTAGACCCTTCATCAGAAATGGGGGAGGGGAAGAGGGTTCTGAAATAAATAGGGAGAGAGGGGGAGGCAGATAGAGGAGAGGATAGGTGGAGAGGAGGCAGACAAGTCGAAGAGGCGGGGGATGGACAACTGAACCTCCCAGTCGCGAACCATTTCAACTCCCCCTCCCATTCCTCAGATGACATGTCCATCCTTGGCCTCCTGCAATGCCACAGTGATGCCACCTGAAGGCTGCAGGAACAGCAAATCATATTCAGCCTGGGAACCCTGCAGCCCAATGGCATCAATGTGGATTTCACAAGCTTC
>JAHRHZ010000034.1:9635715-9654173 GCA_024137785.1 Ginglymostoma cirratum | reverse complement strand
AGTCCATGTCTTAAACAGAGTCCATGTCTTAAACAGAGTCCATGTCTGGACTTTCACTCAGCCATTCAGATCGGCACTATTTTCGCCAGCAGTGTTTTTCTCCCCCTCTTGCCTTTAGTAGGATCGTGAGGATAAGTTGTAGTGCACAGGCTGGGATTAGGGGATAGATGTCTAACACTAGATTTTTTTTTTTTTGCTGCAGCTAAAATTTCATTTATTGCATATTTTGTCTTGTGGGAGTATATTGGTATCTAATCTGGAAGTTTAAAATGGTTGCTGAATGCAATTAATTTTCAATAAATTGAATACTTCAGAAACCAAGTTGTTGCTGAGCGTGACTTCAGTGTGCTGTTTGTGGCATGTGGATATAGATGTTTTTCCATTTGAGTTCTAGATTGGAGTGAAAAAGAATCATCCAGCTTGTGCAACGCTACATTTATATGTGAAGTATATCTAATGCAATGAAAAAAGGCGCTTCGAGAGGAATTAAGTGCCACGTAAAATAGACTTGTGAACAAAGTTGTGACTCATTGAATAAAAGGGTCAAAATTGGCTAAGTGACACAAAATAGTAGTAAGTAATCACATTTTTCGTACTGGAGGAAAGTTTGTAGAGGAGTTCCCAGGCATCACCTCTGGGACCCTGCTGTTCTTGATAGATAAATACATGCGCACGCGCACGCGCACACCCTGCACCATTATGGCACATTTTCAAAATTTCTCTATAGCACAAAGTTAGAAGTACTGTCAGTTGTGAGAAGGTTGCTGTGAGGCAGAACACAGATGCTGGTGGAATGAGTGGAAAATAGCAGATGAAATTTAGTGCAGAGAAGTGTCAAGTGATTCATTTTGGTGGGAAGACTGCAGAGAGTCAGTATAAAATAATGGACACAATTCTAAATCAGTGGCAACCTGGATGCAATTATGCATAGAATCATTGAAAAGCAGGATGGTTAATAAAGCTTAGGATGCTGTGATGTTTATAATTGATCATCAAGAGTCTAGATGGTGTTAGAACAAGGATATTATACATAGTTATCCAAAACACTGGTGCAGTCTGAACTAGACCATTGTGTCTGGATGGATGTAAAAGCAATAGAATGTAGAAATGTTTCACATGAATGGCTCACGCATGAAGAATTTCAGTTACGTAGATTGGAGAAGTTTACTTATGAAAAGGAGAAAATTGAGAGGAGATTTGATGAAAATATTCAACATAATGAGGGGTTTGGACAGAGGAAGTACTGTGCCCGTGGTAGAAGGATCGAGGTCCGGAGGGCATTGGGTTAAGGTAAATGCACGCTATGAGGAACAGCACTTTTGTGTAATGTGCAGATAGGATCTGAAATGCAGTAGCCATATATGTGATGGAAGCCGGTTCTGTTGAGGCATTTGAGAAGAAACTGGATTATCATCTGAAAAAGAATGGCGATCGTGGCAAGAAGGTGGCAGAGTGGCGGTAGGTGAGCTTCTCCTGCAGAGAGCCATCGTAGATATGACAAGCTGAATTGCTGTTTCCTGTAACTAATCCATAATTCTAGGTAGAACAAAACAGTGGATTATTAACCGTGTGACCTCCAGACTGAAGCGTTTGATTTATCTGATGTTGGGTGGTGACTCTTCCTTTTAATCTCCATAACAATTGAAGTATTTTTCTAATAATTACTCCAGTAATTGAGATTGTGTTTTGAAGTTAGATTAAAATGATTTTAAGAAAATCTCTTTCACATCTCAAACTTTAAAAGCTTCATTTGTAAATGCCGGTTAGTTGTAATGTAGAAGCAATAATGTAATCATAGAGTTGTCACGATGCAGAAGAAGCCTATTTGACTCATATCTACGTGTGCTCTCCAGATAAGCATCATGACTTAGTGCAATCCTCCTGCCCTTTCCTTATAACCCTGCACATTATTTCAATTCACATAGACCCTTTAATGCCTCAGTTGAACCTCCTCCACCCCACTTATAAGCAGTGCAGTCCTGTTCTTTTTAATACATAATGACATTTTGGGCTGCTTCACACAAGGGTTATTAAACTAAGTTTAATGTTGAACCAGCATAGGTGATGGCCTAGTGGTATTATTGTTAGACTATTAATCCAGAGACCCAGGTGATGTTCTGGGGACCTAGGTTTGAATTTACAATGGCAGATGGTGGAACTTGGATTCAATTATCTGGAAATAAGAGTCAAATGATGGCTGTGAAACCATTACTGATTATCAGGAAAAACCCGTCTAGTTCAGTAACGTCTGTCATCTTTCTAGATAAGGAAATCTGCCATCCTTACCTGGTTTGGTCTACATGTGACTGCAGACCCTCAATTTGACTCGTAACTGCCGTCTAGGCATTTGGAGATGGACCATAAATGCTGGCCTAGCTATTGATGCCCCACATACTATGATTAAATCAAAATAAGCGTAGAGAGATATTAAGATATATTACCAAAAGGTTAATCATAAAAAGCATTTAAGAGGCTAAGGCAGCGAATCCAACATCACAGGGCCCACGCAGCTGTTAGCATGCCTCGAATAGTAGAGTAATTAGGTTTCTCAGCAAGCCAGAATTGGAAGGTTGATGTGATCTCAAGGTTGTCAGGTTGGATCAGGTGAAAATGGGATGAGTGGGTGAGTCCAAAACTAGAGAATATAAGTTAAAGGTGAGAGGGGAAAGATTTAGAAAGGACACGGAGTAACTTTTTCACATGAAAGGTGGTGTGTGTATGGGGCATGCTGCTAGAGGAAGCGATGGAAGCAGGTACAGTTACACCATTTAAAAGCCACCTGGCTGGTTATATGAATAAGGAGAGGTTTAGACGGATATCTGCCAAATACAGGCAAATAGGACTAGGTCAGATTGAGAAGTCTGGTCGGCACGGATGAGTTGGACTAAAGACTTTCCATGCTCTGATTGTATAAGCAGTCTTTGTTCCCTTCCTAAAATCTTCTATTCGAAACAACCCATTCGTTTTGACATCTTCAGAGTTTAATGTTTCAAATAGAAAAACATTATTAAAGGAAAATGAAACAGTCCAATAATTCTATTGAGATCAAAGCACGAGCTGCAGATGAAGAAAGTACGTGATTTGGTTATTGCTATTGCTAACGTTGCCGAAGAAAGAAAGCTTGACTTTAAAGAACTTGAAACCAAGTACAGGACTTTGAAGGTGATTGAATTTGCTTCTTACTACGGCAGTGTCAGACCTAATACTGTGTAGTTTGATAAAGAACATTCAAAATAATTAAAGAATGAGAGTGGAATACTAACACCAAAATATGTGAATTGCAAAAAAAATCTGGAATTGGAGAAAGCATTGTTCACTTTGGATAATGATACAGTTAAAGCTGATCCAAGCATAGCATTAACAAAAAGGATGATTTTGTGGCCGAAGCTGAAAGCTTTACAAAGAAGATGGATGTCGACAACTTTACTGCGAGCAGTGGCTGGTTTTCAATGTTCAAGTCATGACATAACCTCATCTACATGCGTTCAATAAATTGGACTTGTTGCATTACTATTTTCAACAGGCCGGTAAAACAAACACAAAAGCATTCAAGTTACTGTACCGGCTTTGCAATCTTATAGAGAAGAAATAGTTGTCATGAATGAAGCAGCTATCATTGACAACTATTTTTAAAACCATCTGGTAATTACATATGGTTACCAGTGCTTTAGACCAGAATAACTAGACATTCTGTTGCTTGTATTTTGATTATGGGAGTTCTACACTTAAAAATAAGTTTGGGGATTTTGCAATTCTCATTTTTACTTAAAATTGGCGATCAGTGGTGCATGCATATAACCTGTTATCATGCAACACAATGCTAATACATTGTATTTGCCACATCTTGGATTGATAATGATGACAGCCTGTTATGATAAAGTTTACTTCAATCCATGCTGTTGACATGAAAGGGTACGGCTGAAGTGATCAGCCAAAAATATCATAAACCGATGTCCATCCATGTAAGACCCAGATGAGGAATTTCTTGGCATCTTCTGTGGAACTCTACTACAGAGACTGGGATAGATATTTAATGAGAAAGGAAATCAAAATTTACTGGGAAAGGCTGGAAAGTGGAGTTCATTAATCAGATCAACAGTGATCTCATTGAATGGTACAGCAGACTTGATGGGCTGAAGGGCTTAATTTCTGTCTGTCTTATGGTCTGTTCATGAACAAGAAAAGTAACAAAGTATCCTTGATGGCCTACGTTATAATTGTGACTATTAAAATTTGAAAGAAAATTATAGCATTGTCCACTGCTTCCTTTCCCCGATTGTCGTAAAATTATAGAATCCCTACGGTGTGGAAGGAAGTCATTTGGCCCATCGAGTCTACACTGACCTTCTGAAGAGCATCCCATCCAGACCAAGATCCCCACTCCATCTCCATAACTGTGTAGTTCCCATGGCTAGCCTGCATATCCCTGGACACTGGGTAATTTAGCATAACCAGTCTACCTAACTTGGGGGAAAAAACAGGAGCACCTGGCAGAAATCCATGCAGTCCCAGGGAGAGTGTGCAAACTCCTCATAGACAATCACCCAAGGCCGGAATTAAATCCGTGTCCCTGGTGCTTTTGAGGCAGCAATGTTAACCACTGAGCCACTGTACTACCCATCTTAGGCACAGTGGAATGCTTGTAAGCTTAATGCAATCTCTACAATGAGCCAAATGTTGATGAGATGTACCCACCTATCTATTTCAAGCTTGAGGTGCTTTGCTGCGGTTTTCAGCAAGAAGATCTAGTCAGCACATGAATGTTCTGAGAATCTGTACTGTTAATTTTCTTACTGTCCAGGGGCTTTGGATGATGAATTAGAATTCTTTTTCCATCGTTGTCAGTTGCTATCCTATACAATCCCAAAGATCATCTTCCCTATCATGTGCCACCCTGTCTGTTTTTATGCATCAGGAATAATGCTCTCCTCTCTCACCTACATTTACACATTACTTGGTGTATTAGATAATATTTAAGCATTTCAAAAGGAAGTGTGTCCAATTGAGCAAGGAATGGAATATGTTGATTTAGGATCTTTTAAAAATGTCTATGTAAAATAAGTGTTCTCTTTATAAACTGGGATGCAGTTTTCATTTAAACCTTGTTTAGGTGTTCTTCAAGGTGGTTGGCTGTACAACTGTTTGACAGCAGTGAAGTTCATACATCATTTCGGGTTGAAGATCTTTTATCTCTAGCTCAGACAAGTAAGTTAATCAACCTGAATGAGCAACTGGGAGATGAAGTAGAATCCAGGTGAAAAGTACCTAAGTTTTGGCTACAGTTGAATAATATGACATTCTAATGTTAAGTTGAAGGAACTTCTGATTAATTTCTGACTTGCTATCAAGCAAAGAAGCTGACTTTGCCGTTGTTTGCACCAGAGGACATCATGAGTTGGTGGGAAGGTATTTTTTAAAATAATTCATGGGATGAGGGCATTGCTGGCTATGCAGCATTCCACTCAGAATTCCTTCCATTGCCTCTGTTTCTGTACGCCTTCTGTCTTCCTCCTCCTACCTCAGTGCTTCCTGCTGTGTCTTTGGGTGGGAAACCTATTGATGAAAAGGGAGCACCAATATGAGAGAGGGTGGCGTTGATAAGTACAGATGGAGGACTCAGTGGGAAGGAATTCCCAGAACTTGTGACGTAGGTGCCCTTCTAAAGGCAACATGACCCTACCAATAAGCAACTTTCAGTACACCTTTTTCCTGCTTACTGTGCAGCAGTGTAAATGTATCCACAATGTCGTCTTAAAAAACCCGAGAGTCTTTATCCTGCAACATTGCCAGTGATCCCCAGTCAAGCCTCTGGATTGGCTTACATTAAGTTCCAGTTTTACATGATGGATTTTATTCTTGATACCCTCTGAAATTAGCAAATAAACTTCTTTTTGAAAATCTATTGACCAACTCTAACTGTCAGAAGCTCAGCTATAAATGTTATGTCTGCTTACTGAGCAGAAAGATATTTATAGTTTGTGAGAGCATTCTGAACTGTTAAGAATATTAGGCGGTATTAAATACTTAAACAATTTGATGTTTTCAGCTGATGGTAATATTGGACAAGTCGGAGTTAGACCTGTCTCGATAGATCATAGTTGGCCTTGGTTCGTAAACATGGTGGTTACATGAGCAGGTCAGAGGCTAGGAATACTGTGGCAAGTAACTTACTTCCAGGCTCCCCAAAGCCTGTTCATCGTAGTCAAGGCACAAGGCAGGGATGTGATGGAATACTCCCCATACTCAAGCTTGACACCATCCAGGGCAAACCAGCTTTCTTGATTAGCATGACATCTACAAGCAGCCACTCCCTCCACCACTGATGCTCAGTCTTGGCAGTATGTGCGACCTACAAGATGCATTGCAGAAATTCACCAAAAATCCTCAGACAGCACCTTCCAAACTCAACTGTTTCTATCTCGAAGGACAAGGGCAGCAGATACATGGGAACACCAATAAGTTACCCTCCAAATTGCTTACCATCCTGACTTGGAAATGTATCAGCGTTCCTTCACTGTCACTGGGTCAAAAGCCTGGAATTCCTTTCATTTCGGGCGTTGTGGGTCAACCCACAGCAAGTGGACTGCAACAGTTCAAGAAGGCAGCTAGCTGCCTCCTTCTCAAGGGCATCTAGGAACATGCAGCAACTGCTGGCCAACCAGCAATGCCCACATCCCACAAGTGAGTTTTTAAAAAAATTCACAAGAGACTGCCAATGTACTTAGTCATAGAGTTGTACAGCACGGAAACAGACCATGCTGATCAGATATCCTAAATTAATCTAATCCCATTTGCCAACATTTAGCCTTTATTCTTCTAAGCTGTTTCTATTCGTGTAGTCATCTAGCTGCCTTGTAAATGTTGTATTTGCACCATGTCCTTTGGCAGCTAATTCCATACATCCACCATCCTCTGCATGAAAATGGTGCCCCTTAGACCCCTTCAAATCTTTCCCCTCTCACCTTAAACCTATGCCCTCTAGTTTTGGTGTCCCCTACCCTGGGGAAATGACCTTGGCTATTCACGCTATGCATGTCTGTCATGGTTTTATAAACCTCTATAAGGTCGCCCCTCAGCCTCCAACGATCTGGGGAAAATAGCTCCAGCCTATTCAGCCCCTCTATATAGCTCAAACCCTCCAACTTTGGCAAAATCAAAGGGTTCAGAAATGATTTGCGTGAAGTTTAACAATATCTTTCCTATAGAGGGTGAACCAGATTTGAATGAAGTGTTCCAAAAATGGCCTAACCAACGTCCTGTACAGAAACAACATGATATCCCAATGCCTATATTCAATGCACTGATCAGTAAAGGCAAGCACCCCAAATGCCGCATTCATCACCTTGTCGACCTGCGAATGTACTTTCATGGAACTATGAACCTGCACTCCAAGGCTTTTTTTAAATTCAGCAGCACTCCCCAGGACTCTACCATTTGGTGTATATGTCTGACCCAATTTGCCTTACCAAAATCTCTCATCCATATTAAACTAATAATCTGCCACTCCTCAGCCCATCGGCCCTTTTGATCAAGGGCCTGTTGTATTCTGAGGTAAACTCCTACACTACACTACTACACCACCAATTTTGGGTGTCATCTGCAAAGTTAACAACCATACACCTTATTTTCACATCCAAACCATTTATGTAAATGATAAAAAGCAGTGGACTGAGCACTGATCCTTGCAGCACACTGCTGGTCATAGGCCTCCAGTCTGAAAAGCAATCCTCCACTACTGTCTCCAACTGTCAAGCCAATATTGTATCCAAATGGCTAGCTCTCCCTGAATTCCATGTCATCTAACCTTGCCACGCAGCCTACCATGCAGAAGCTTTATTGAAGGCCTTGCCGAAGTCCATATAGACAATGTCCACCTCTCTACCTTCATCAACATGCTTTGCCTCTTGTTCAGAAAACTCAATCAAGTTAGTGAGACACAATTTTCAACGCACAAAGACATGTCGACTCTCCGTAATCTGTCCCTGCCTTTTCAAATACATGTGAATCCTGTCCCTCGGAATCCCCTTCAACAGTGAACCCATCAATGATGTCAGGCTCATCTGTCTATAGTTCCCTAACTTTACCTTGTCACTTTTGTTTAATAATGGCACCAAATTAGCCAACCTCCAATCTTCTGGCACCTCAACTCGAACAAAAGAGCATTTAAGTTTATTACAGAAAATGCAAAAAAAATCTCATACTGTAAATACCTAATTGAAAATGTCTTTATTCCAGATAGGAGAAATGAAGATTCAGACCATTTACCCTCAACAGAAATATTATAGATAAACTTTCATGAAGGGTCATGCAGTGCTCACTTTAAAATTTAGTGGGAATGGCTGTTAGTGATTCGTTTTGGCAAATCTTTATATTCACTTGATACTATATCTTTAGTTTGTCTCTTCCTGAGTCCCTTTAATCTGCTGAATTGTTCACTTATTTCCTAATGTGCGTTCCTCAAGCTACGCTTCCAAAGCCTTCAGTTTCTGGAGGCTTTCTGTTATTGATGTTCAGGCATTCAGAGCTTAATTTCCTCCCCTGATTGTTTTGGAGATAGTTGAACTGTGGTATGATTGTTGGCATTGTCCCAGAGGACTGTTCACCTGGCAGTGGTTTAACCTGAGGGTCACCATGCCTTGGGCAAGGTACAGAGTTGAGAAGGTGGGACCTTTACGGTGACCTCTGCTGGCATAAGAATTGAACTCACGATGTTGGCATCACACTGCATTGCAGACCAGCCATCCAAATGCTACAACTACAGGCCTTTATACTTCTGAATGAATGACTTCTTTTAAACTAGAGAGAAGCATGTTTCCTGACTGTAAAGATGGTTCTATCTTTCTAAAGAACTTGTTCCTACCTGTCTCGCTCTGTCATAGCACATACTGCTAGGCAACAGTCCAGTGCTTTTCTCTCTTCTATCCTGTCTTTCTAAGCTGCTGTAGTTCAGTACGAGCTGTTAATTTGGAGGTTGAAGAAAGAGCAGTACTGAGCAATCTGGAGTAACAGATTAAGTCCTATGTCCTGTTGGTTTTTCAGAGTGGCTAATGAGTAGAAGATGCATTGATCTTAATTTTTTGAAATTCAGTAGATTCTGTGAAAAGTTTCCATTGAACTGAAAAATAGCAAATGTAACGCTGTATTCAAGGGAAAGAGGCAGAAAACAGGAAACTACAGACCAGTCAGCCTGACACATGTCATGGCTAAGAAGGAATAATTTAGGAGATTGTATCTGGCATTTAGAAAAGCTCAAGGTAATAGTCAAAAATCAGCATGGTTTTTTGGAAGAGAAATCCTGTTTAACCAATCGATTTGGAATTCTTTAAATTACGATGTGCTGTGAATAAAGAGGAGCCATTGACGTACTGTTCTTTGTTATCTAGAAAGCATTTGGAATGTTTCTACATTAAAGCTTTTTGTGTAAAGGAGGAGCTCCAGAGTAGGGGGTAACATACTCAAACGGATAGGAAATTGGCTAGCTGGCAGAAAAGAAAACACGTGGATCTGTTTCAGATGGGCAACATGTGACAGGCAGGGCTCTAAGAGGTCTGGGATGTGTCGTCCTCTTTTTACTGTTTTTGTCATTGATTTGCTTGAAGGGATTGAAGGCATTGTGGTTTAATTCGGCCCACAATGTTGTGCTGACCTATTGTCCTACTAAGATCAGTCTACCCTACATTTTACTATCCTCCATGAGCCTATCCAAGAGTTGCTTAACAGTCTCTAAAGTATCTGACTCCACTACCACTGCCGGCAGTGCATTCCACACGCCCACCACTCTGAAGAACCTACCCCCAATCACCTTAAAATTACGCCCTCTCGTAATAGTCATTTCCGCCCTGGGGAAATGTCTCTGGCTATCCGTGCCCCATCATCTTGTACACTTCTATCCAGTCAATCCTCATCCTCCTTTGCTCCAATGAAAAAAGCCCTAGCTCCCTCCACCTTTCCTCATAAGACCTGCCCTCCAGTCCAGGCAGCATCCTGGTAAATCTCCTCTGCACTCTCTATAAAGCTTCCACATCCTTCCTAGAATGAGGTGACCAGAACTGAACACGAATATTCCAAGTGTGGTCTAACGTGAGTTTTATAGAGGGGCAGCATAACCTCATGGCTCTTAAACTCAATTCCCCTGCCAATGAAAGCCAACAAACCATACGCCGCCTTAACCCTATCAACTTGGGTGGCGACTTTGAGGGACATAAGGACGTGGATCGCAAGATCCCTGTGTTCCTCCACACTGCCAAGAATCCTACCATTAACCCTGTATTCTGCATTCAAATTCGACCTTCCAAAATGAATCACTTCACACTTTTCTGGGTTGAATTCCATCTGCCACTTCTTTGCCCAGCTCTGCATCCTGTCAATGTCCTGTTGCAACCTACAAACAGCCCTCCACGCTGTCCATAACTCCTCCAACCTTCGTGTCATCGGCAAACTGACTGACCCACCCCTCCACTTCCTCATCCAAGTCATTTATAAAGGTCGCAAAGAGCAGAGGTCCCAGAACAGATGCCTGCAGAACACCACTGGTCACTGAGCTCCAGGCTGAATACTTTCCATCTACTACCACCCACTTTCTTCTGTTGGACAGCCAGTTTTGTATCCAGACAGCCGAATTTCCCTGAATCCCATGCCTCCTTACTTTCTGATTGAGCCGACCATGTAGAACCTTATCAAATGCCTAGCTAAAATCCATATACCGCCACATCCACTGCTCTGCCTTCATTAATGTGTTCTGTCACATCCTCAAAGAATTCAGTAAGGCTTGAGGCATGACCTGCCCCCCTCAAAGCCATGCTGACTGTTTCTAATCTAACTGCTTTTCCAAATAATTATAAATACTATCTCTCAGAATCCTCTCCAATAATTTGCCCACCACAGATGTCAGACTGATTGGTCTGTAATTTCCAGGATTATGCCTATTCCCTTTCTTGAATAAGGGAATGACATTTGTCACCCTCTAATCTTCTGGTACTACTCCTGTGGACTGAGAGGATGCAAAGATCATTGCCAAAGGGGCAGTAATCTCTTCCCTTGCTTCCTGTAGTAACCTTGGGTATATATCATCTGGCCTAATGTTTTTCAAAATTTCTAGCACATCTTCCTTCCTAAGATCAACCTGTTTGAGCATATCTGCCTGTATCATGCTGTCCTCCCAAACGTCAAGGTCCCTCTCACAGATGAATACTGAAGCAAAGTATTCATTCGGGACCTCCCCTGCCTCCTCTGACTCCGCGCACAAGTTCTCTCCACTATCCCTGATTGGCCCTACCCTCACTCTGGCCATCCTCTTGTTCCTTATGTAAGTATAGAAAGCCTTGGAGTTTTCCTTGATCCTACCCGCCAAGGTTTTCTCGTACCCCTTGCTTGCATCATAAAAGGTTAGTATGCAGGTACCCCATGTAAACAGGAAGGCAAACTTGCCTTTATTGTGAGAAAAATTGAACAGAAGAGAATATTATAATTCAGGACGTTGGTGAGAATACATCTCATTTACAGTTGTGATCTCCTTATTTAAGGAATGGTGTAAGTGCGTTGGAGGTGTTCAAAGGAGGTTTTCTAGGTTTATACCTCGAATGGTTGGGTTATCTTATGAGGGTAGGTTGGACAGATTGGAGTTGCTGCAGTGGGTGACTCGATTGAAGTGTATAAGATCCTGTTAGGCAGAATGGCCTGTTTCCACACTGGATTCTATGATCCTGTGACTTGTCTTGAAAAAATGGACACAGTAGGGACATTTACTTCTGTAGGTGAATCCACAACTAAGGTGTACTGTTGAAAAGTTGACATTTACCCTATTAAGATAGAGATGATGGAAAGTGTTTGATAGGTTGTGTGAATGTGGAATTCTCTGCCTCAAGGTGGTAGGATTAGGGACATTGAATGTTTTTAAGGCAGAGGTAGATTCTTAGGCAAGGGAATTAAATGCTTTTGAGTAGTAATGGGAATGTGGAGTTTGAAATACAGAGAAATCAGCCAGGATCTTATTGTCTGAATGAGCAGGCTGGAAGGACTAAAAGGCCTGCTTCTCCTAATTTGAATGCTCACTGAAGCAAGTTCAGCCAGAACGTTTTAAAGGTCACATTTAAATGCATCTAGACAAATTTCTAGACTGACTGTACCACACTCAAGACTCAGATGAAACTGAAACTGAAACTCTCTTTAATACATAATAAAGAAATATGAATCAAATTTAAACCCAAACGTTCTATTATTTTCATTTCTAAAGAATAACATATCTCCAATCCACATCCCAGGTACTAAGGTATAAAAGAAAGTAGTGAGAACACTATCCTAGAATTGGGTTTTCGGGTGAAAGGTTAAGTTTGAGATTAATCTTTGAATGTTGCTTTCTAACCATTCATTTGCAGTATTACTGGACAAAACTCATGAAATGTTAATACACGCGAAGAATTATCTCAGTGTTATTCATCTATGTACATGATGCTTATGGAGTTGCTCCTGAGCACTCCATGCTAATCACATGGTATTATTTGTCAGGGATGAATTATAACCTAGCACGACAGAGTAGAGACACAAGGAATCAAACTCCTGACCAACAATGATCAATGTTATGAGATCTAATTGTCATCTTTTTCAATTTTGAAGAAAACACAGTGCAACTTGACA
This sequence comes from Ginglymostoma cirratum, assembly GCA_024137785.1. NCBI lineage: Eukaryota > Metazoa > Chordata > Chondrichthyes > Orectolobiformes > Ginglymostomatidae > Ginglymostoma > Ginglymostoma cirratum. Next base: position 9,641,540 of record JAHRHZ010000034.1, on the reverse strand, counting down.
AAGAGGCCAGAATAGCGAATGGTTTTGAAGCGATATGGATTTTTAAAATATCTTTTATCTTGAATGTTTCAAATGGAGTAGAGGTGCTTATTAGTGCAATGTCAGTGGACAGTGGATAGCAGTCCAGAGCCCAGGCTAATCGAATTCGATCATCAGATAATGGCAGAGTTTGGATTCAAGTGAAACCTGGAATTAAAAGCTAAATCAGTGGTAACAGTGTAACCATTGTCACTTCTCACGGAACTCATTTGATATACAAATGCCCTTTTGGGAAGGAATTAAGCTACCCTGGTGTGGCTTATATGTAATTCCTGACCCACAGCATTATGGGTGACTCTTAACTGCTTTCTGAAATCATGACCAGGCCACTCAGTTGCATCAAACTGCTACAAACCTAAAGAAAGGAACCAAATTGGATGCACACCTGGTATCAACCAAGGCACCATGAACAAAAGTGGCAAATCAAGGCTGCCAGCTCTGTATAGTCCTCCTGGAACTGGGGTTCCATCAAAATTAGGAAAGCTGTCCCATAGACTAGTCAAGCAAATGTCTGAAATTCTGTAAAGTATGATTGTGTACCAGGCACCACCACCACCACTATTCCTGGTTATGTCTATCCCATCAGCAGGTTAAATCTACCAGAGATGACTGCATAATAATCGGGAGGGAACCTCATGAGTCCTTCACGTTGTTTCCAGACTCAATGAAATCTAATGGCGTTGTATCACACAAGCTTGAAACCTCCTGTTAATCATCACCTAGGCTGCCACTGCCATTTCCCCAGATGATAAGTGCTTCTCTGTGTTACCGCTTGGAAGAAGTATGAAGGGTAGTATGGGCACAAAGTATGCAGGACTTCATTGTCTGTCATCAAAAATCACTTGGTGCCAACCATCTTTGATTTAGCTGGCTACCCAGAGGGCATTGACTAGATCTGCAATGGGTAGTAAGGGAAAGAACAAAAGGGAAAAACATACTTGACCTCATTAGTCTGTCTGTTGCAGATGATTCTGCCAGTGCCATTATTGGTAGACGTGACCACTGTGCACTGTGGAGACAAAGCCCTATCTTCACATTAGGGATACTGTTCATTGTGTTATGTGGAACGACCATCAATCTAAAAAGGACAGTACTTGAACATATGTAGCAACTCAAAAGTGGGCATCCATCACTGGGCATTGAAGGCAGTGATCAGAGTTGTATTCAGTCACAACATGTAACTTCGTAGCCTGGCATATCCTCCACTCTTGCATTACCATTGAGCTGAGAAATCGATCCTGGTTTAATGAGTACAGGGGGGGGGGGTGGAATCTGTCCAGTTATTGGAGTCACAGCTAGTGCAGAGGAAGATGATTGAGGTTGTTGGTGGTTTATTTGAATCTAAGATGTGGAAACGGGTGTCAGTCATCCAGCACATCAAGTCTGCTCCGTCATTCATTGGGATCATGACGACTCTAATTATCTGAAACTGCACTTTTCTGTGCTTTCCCCACAACTCTCAATTCTCTTACTGATTATAGATCTCTCTCAACTTTGAACATACTTAATGACTCAGCTTTGATAGCCCTCTCTGGTAAAGTATTCCACATGTTCATTACTCCCGAGAGAAAACGTCAATCCAAAGACATGAGTGCGCAAGTTACTGAGGATAGCGTCTTAGGCCCAGTCATCTCCAGCTGCTCCACGGATGATCTTCTCTCCCTTTAAAGATCACAAGTGGGGAATAGTAATCCGTGGAGCAGTCCATTCCAAATGCAATACGATCTGGACAACATGAAGACTTTAGCTGATGAGCAGCAGGTGACATTTGTGCCCCACAAGTACCAAGCAATTAACATCCCCAATGAAAGAATCCAACCATTGCTCTGTGATAGCATTCAGTGGTATTACTGTCACTGAGTTCCCTACTGTCAGCATCCTGTGGGGTACATGAGTAGAAACTGATCTGGATGAGTCCTACAAATACTGTGGCTACTGAACAGGCTTGGAAGTGAGTGACTTCTCTCTTGTCTCCCTAGTGCCTGTCCACCAAATGCAAGATGGAGTGAGGTAGAATATTCTCCACTTGCCTGGCATACTGCAGCTTCAACTGCGCACAAAAAACTTTACACCATCCAGGGCAGGGCAGTGCAGCACTGCACAGCACTGATAGACTAGCACTCTATATCCATCACCTTCAATATTTCCTTCCTTTGCTACCGAAGCACAGTGGCAGCAGTGTATGTTATTTATAAGATGCACTGCGACAACTTACCAAGGTTTCTTTGAAAGCACCTTCCAAATGCATCACCTGAACCATCAAGAAGAGCAAGGGCGACAACTGCATAGGAATACTACCGGAAATTACCTGTCCAAACTTTTAAAAAAAAAAAAAAAAATCTGATTTGGAACTATATTGCCGTCCCTTTACTGTTACTCGGGGAAAAGACTGGAACTCACTCCCTGATGGAGAATGCTCATTCCATCAGTGTACATTCACGGCAAAGTCAACAATATCTGTTTCAGAGATGGTAGGAACTGCAGATGCTGGAGAATCTAAGATAACAAGGTGGATGAACACAGCAGGCCAAGCAGCATCAGAGGAGCAGGAACGTTGATGTTTTGGGTCTAGATCCGAAATGTCAGCTTTCCTGCTCCTCTGATGCTGCTTGGCCTACTGCGTTAACATCAAACGTTACAGCTCAGAACAGGCCCTTCGGCCCTCGATGTTGCGCCGACCTGTGAAACCAGTCTGAAGCCCATGTAATCTACACTATTCCATTATCATCCATATGTTTATCCAACGACCATTTAAATGCCCCTAAAGTTGGCGAGTCTACTACTGTTGCAGGCAGGGCATTCCATGCCCTTACTACTCTGAGTAAAGAATCTATCTCTGACACCTGTCCTATATCTGTCACCCCGCAATTTAAAGCTATGGCCCCTCGTACTAGCCGTCACCATCCAAGGAAAAAGGCTCTCATTTACCACCTTATCTAATCCTCTGATCATCTTGTATGTCTCTATTAAGTCATCTCTTAACCTTCTCTCGAACGAAAACAGCCTCAAGTCCCTCAGCCTTTCCTCATAAGACCTTCCCTCCATACCAGGCAACATCCTGGTAAATCTCCTTTGCACCCTTTCCAATGCTTCCACATCCTTCCTATAATGCGGCGACCAGAACTGTACGCAATACTCCAAGTGCGACCGCACCAGAGTTTTGTACAGCTGCAACATGACCTCACGGCTCCGAAACTCGGTCTCTCTATCAGTAAAACCTAACACACTGTACGCCTTAACCCTATCAACCTGGGTGGCAACTTTCAGGGATCTATGCGCATGGACACCGAGATCTCTCTGCTCATCCACACTACCAAGAATCTTACCATTAGCCCTGTACTCTCTATTCCTGTTGCTCCTTCCAAAGTGATTCACCTCTCACTTTTCCATTTGCCACCTCTCAGCCCAGCTCTGCAGCTTACCTCTGTCCCGCTGTAACCTGCGACATCCTTCCGCACTATCCACAACTCCACCGACTTTAGTGTCATCTGCAAATTTACTAACCCATCCTTCTATGCCCTCATCTAGGTCACTTATAAAAATGACAAACAGCAGTGGCCCCAAAACAGATCCTTGCGGTACACCACTAGAAACTGAACTCCAGGATGAACATTTCCCATCAATCACCACCCTCTGTCTTCTTACAGCTCGCCAATTTCTGATCCAAACTGCTAAATCACCCTCAATCCCATGCCTCCGTATTTTCTGCAATAGCCTACTGTGGGGAACCTTATCAAACGCTTTACTGAAATCCATATTACACCACATCAACCGCTTTACCCTCATCCACCTGTTTGGTCACCTTCTCAAAGAACTCAATAAGGTTTGTGAGGCACGACCTACCCTTCACCAAACCGTGTTGACTATCCTTAATCAAATTATTCCCTTCTAGATGATTATAAATCCTCTCTCTTATAATCCTTTCCAACACTTTACCCACAACCGAAGTAAGGCTCACTGGTCTGTAATTACCAGGGGTTGTCTCTACTCCCCTTCTTGAACAAGGGGACGACATTTGCTATCCTCCAGTCTTCTGGCACTATTCCTGTAGACAATGACGACATAAAGATCAAAGCCAAAGGCTCTGCAATCTCCTCCCTAGCTTCCCAGAGAATCCTAGGATAGATCCCATCAGGCCCAGGGGACTTATCTATTTTCACACTTTCCAGAATTGCTAACACCACCTCCTCATGAGCTTCAATCCTGTCTAGTCTAATAGCCTGTATCTCAGTATTCTCCTCGACAACATTGTCTTTTTCCTTTGTGAATACTGACAAAAAATATTCACTTAGTGCTTCTCCTATCTCTTCGGACTCCACGCACAATTTCCCACGACTGTCCTTGACTGGCCCTAATCTTACTCTAGTCATTCTAGTGTAGTGTTCATCCAGCTCTCCACCTTGTTATCTCAACAATATCTGTGCTGGCTCGGCCACTGTGTCATGACGACTTGGCCTTCATGTGTCTACTACAAGGATGTTTGTTGGGTAATTTGAAGCAGGTAGATACCAACTGATAACTGGGATATATTTTCTGATGGTTGGTATTTTTGGATGTTTGTTTGTTTGTTTTTCCTCCTCGCTTCCAAAGTTCAGGTCACCAAGTACATCCCCAAGCAACCAGAGACCAGAGAAAACTGCACATTGTCCGACCATGGTCTTCCTCTGCAGCAAATGCAAGACTGCCATGCCAGAATGGGGCTCCTAAACCACATTAGGTGATCTTCAATTGAGTTGACCACCATAGAGCAAACTATCATATCTTATCAGACAGAAGGATGCCATTAATAAAATGGAATTGTACTGCAACTTTTTATGAAGAAACTTAATTTCGATAATAGGGAACAAAGTATAAAATGAATTTCCTTAAAATAAAGACTGGATGGTATATATATACCAGACTGCAGGCATGTAAAATACAAATTAATCAACTTCACAGAGTCTGGAAATAGAAATAATTTTTCTCTTTTGGAATTGTACCCAATCAAATAATGCTCATTCACAGTACAGTAACAAATTCTACATTAACTCAGTTTACAAGTGATGAGATGAATATTTAGGATTAAACCTTTCCACTTGGTCGTGTGCCAAAGCACACGGAAATGTAATATTTTTGCTTATATTCATCCTTTGGATGTGAGCATCTCTGGCAAAGCCAGCATTTATTGGCCATTCCTAATTACCACCTTCAGCTGCTGCAGTTCTTAGTAGTTTGGTTTAATGATTCCTAATAGACTCCTACCATACTTTTCATCTGAGAAGTACATACACATCCCAGTCAATAACAATCAAGCGGGAAACAAAGCCAAAATGCAGGAGAACTTTACGGGTTTAGCAGCATCTCTGGAGAGAAAAAGGGAGTCCAGTGTTGACAGGAAGTGTGAACAGTTGAGTGTGAGTTGGCTCTGCTGGGAGCAAGCCATACCAAACAGGAATTGAGGATGGGTAACAAACATGAATGCAGATGTTCACCTTTTGAAGATGTTAAACTCAGTGTTGATTCTTGAGGGCTGTAAGATGCCTGGGCAGAAGACGAGGCATTCTTTGCCCCATTTGTGTTTGTTTTTGCTGGAGCATTGCAGCAGGTCTGAGGCAGAAATTTTTTTTTCTTTATTCATTCATGGGATCAGGGCGTCACTAGCCAGGCAGCGTTTATTGCCCATCCCTAATGACCCAGAGGGCAGTTAAGAGTCAACAAGCATGGGGCTGGATGAACACAGCAGGTCAAGCAGCATCATAGGAGCAGGAAAACTTGACGTTTCGGGCCTAAACCCTTCATCAGAAAAT
>JAHRHZ010000034.1:9587210-9635315 GCA_024137785.1 Ginglymostoma cirratum | reverse complement strand
ACCATTTTCTGATGAAGGGTTTAGGCCCGAAACGTCAAGTTTTCCTGCTCCTATGATGCTGCTTGACCTGCTGTGTTCATCCAGCCCCATGCTTGTTATCTCGGATTCTCCAGCATCTGCAGTACCTTTTATCTCTGAGGCAGTTAAGAGTCAACCACATTGCTGTGGGTCTGGAGTCACATGTAGGCCAGACCAGGTAAGGATGGCACTTTCCCTCCCTAAAGGACATTAGTGAACCAGATGAATTTTTCCAACAACTGACAATGGATTCATGGTCATCTTTAGATTCTTAATTCCAGGTATCTATTGAATTCAAATTCCACCATCTGCTGTGGCGGTATTCGAACCTGGGTCCCCAGAACGTTATCTGGGCCTCTGAATTAACTGTCTGGGGATAATACCACTAGGCCATCGCCTCCCTTTATGGGAACACAGATGTGCTGAAGCAGCAGGCAACTGGAAGCTGGGGATCATTATCATGGACAGAATGTAGGTGTTCCTCAAAGCAGACACCCAGTCTGCATTTTATCTCAATATAGAGAAAACCACATTGTGAGCAGCGTGTGTAGAAGGCTAGTTTGAATGAAGTGTAGGGAAATTTCAGCTTCACTGGAGATGTGTCTGGGACCTTAGATAGGGAGGAAGTAAGTGGGCAAGTGCCACTCCTGTGATTGCATAGAATGGTGTCGGGAGATGTTGGGAGTAGAGGAAGAGCGGACCAGTGTGTCCTGGAGGGAATGGTTGCTGCGAAATACTGACAAGGCAGGGGGAGGGGAATGGAGTATATGTCTGGAGGCACACTGTTGGAGATGAATGCAAAGGTTGGTGGGGAAAGTGAGGACTTTATCGTTGTTGTGTGCTACGTGCTCCATGCTTGTTCACTTATGTGTATACTGAACATAAGTATCACTGGACTATTAATCCAGAGACTCAGGTTCAAATCCTGCCATGGATTTGAATTCAGTACAAATCTGGAATTAAGAGTCTAATGATGACCATGAAGCCACTGTCAATTGTCAGAAAAACCCATCTGGTTCACTAATGTCCTTTAGAAAGGAAACTGCCATCCTTACTTTGCTGAGAGTACATGCAGTCCCAACCATGTGGTTGACTCATAACTACTGTCTGGGATGGGCAATAAATGCTGGGCTAGCCAGTGACATAGTCATTCTATGAAAGAATGAAAAGAAAAAATACATGTTGGAAAGCGGCAAGTGAATATAAATTTTATTTCCTTTTTTTAACATGAAACTTCCTTTGTCTTACTGACTTTTCTTCACCATGGGATTTTTGGGAGAAAGAAACAAAAATTGCAAGGTTCTATTAGCAACCTTTGTTACACGTGTGCTCTATTTTTTTTTTGCTGGTTATGGAGCAGGAGTCTAATTTTCTTTAGATCTTAATGCTGAATATTTCAAAGAGCTAAATATTACACCAGTTCAGAATAGGTGCAACATTGTTTTGTAAGTTTGTGAAACATGGTGCACAAGCAGTCAGTTTGTTTCAAGGAACCAAATTGTTTTACAGTGACATTTCAGGAGAGACTGCAAGGTCAGTCAGACAGACCAGAAACTAGCCTATGTGGCCAATAATTGTAGTTCATACCAATTAGCTGCTAACCTTTCTTCAGTATCTTCATAGTACAATAACCAGCACTCACTTTCAATTACAGACAGGACCGACAGTGCTATAACATTTTCATTTCCAAACGAGTAGTGAAACTGCAGGCCTCTACGTTTGCATGCTGAAGTTCTAAAAATCTCAATTGTTTAAGCTTTTAATTCCATAACAGATTTCCACTATTTCCCTAAATGGGAGTGATAAAGTGAAGATAATTACTGGTTCAAATGTTAACTGGTTCTAACCTGCTAGACTTGCTTGAAATCATAACAGAAATCGCTAGAAAATCTCTGGGTCTGGCAGCATCTGTGGAGAGAAATCAGAGTTAACATTTCGGGTCCAGTGACACTTCATGTTTTTCTGATGTAGATAAATGTAATTCATAACATTACAACATTTGGGAAATATTGGGCGACACAGTGGCTCAGTGGTTAGCCCTGCTGCCTCACAGCACCAGGAACCCAGGTTCAATTCCAGCCTTGGGTGACTGTCTGTGTGGAGTTTGCACATTCTTCCTGTGTCTGTGTGGGTTTCCTCCTGGTGCTCTGGTTTCCTCCCACAGTCCAGAGATGTGCAGGGTAGGTGGATTGGCTGTGCTAAATTGCCAAAGTGCCCAGGGACGTTTAGGTTAGGTGGGTTAGACATGGGAAATAGAGGTAGGGGAATGGGTCTGGATGGGATGCTCTTTGGAGGGATAGTATGGACTTGTTGGGCCGAATGGTCTGTTTCCATATTGTAGGGATTCGGAGTCTATGATTCTGTATGTCAAAACAGTGCCCATGTAAGTGTCACATCTGAATCAAAATTTAGTCGGACCTTTTCAGATTTTTTTGCAGTGTAACTACTCCTTTCTCAGAAGTCACAGTATCTAAGTCACAAAAGACCTACAAATATTACAAGACTAATTTGGTTCATAAATAGTAACTGACCATATAATTGCAGTCTGTAGAGTAATGAGTGTCATGTAGCAGATTGACTGTAAAGTTATTTGTTGTGTTGGTTCTGCTGCTGCCAACCTCTGCAGTACAAGTGGAACTGAACTATGTTTTAGATTTAATATTCCAATTAAGTTCACAAAACACTTTGAACATTTGCTGAGTGCTGCATGATTCTTCATAAAATCTACAGAGTAGATGTTCTAAAATCAACTGACTCTGACTGCAGTGCTAATCTCTGACTGTGCCGGAGGTCAGGATCATTTGTCTGAAAAATACATCACACAACTTAGTCTTCAGCTAAAGCATTGTAAAATGAACTTCCTTCCCAACACTGACTGCAATTTTCTATGCTTGAAATGGCAACCACATGATAAATCTGCAGTTCCTACTATCTCATGATAATACATGTTTGTTTTCATTGGAATCTTCAAGAACTGAGCGTTAAATTGATTTTCTAGAATTGTGTTTGAATGCTGAGGTGAGAGTTGCTATCTGAAGTCTTTTTAAGTAATTTTTGCCTCTTTTAGGTTACTGACTTTGGTAGTGAGATCATTTTAAATTATACTCCATTTGCTATTTTTTTTTTTCCTACTCACTTAACGTATTTGTATGCCTTTGTAGCTGCTTTATCTCCTCAATTTTCTTTAGAAACATTTGAATATTGGAGCAGATGTAGGCCATTTGGCCTCTTTGAGGATGATCATGGCTGATCGTTCGCTCCAACCCTGTTCCTGCATTCTCTCCTGTACTCCCTGGTCATCAAGAACATCCTCCCTGTCTATCCTGTCTGATCCTGTTAGAATTTTATAGGCTTCTGAGATCATACCCCTTCGTTCTTCTAACTCTAGTAAAATAGTTCTACAGATTCAGCCCCACCATCTCAAATCAATCTGGTGAATTCTTTGCACTCCTTGAATAGTCTTGGTGTAGTCTCATCAAGGTCCTGTACAGTTACAGCATGACAACCCTGCTCCTATTCTTAAATCTTGTAGCTATGAAGAATATGTGGAATTAAAATTCTTCTAACAACATGAAACTACTGCTGATAGATGGGTTTTTCCAGCAGGGTCACAGATGTTATTCAGGGAAGGAAATATAACATCCTCCCTTGGTCTGGCCTACCTGTGACCCTAGAGCCTTGGCAATGTTGTTGACTCTCAACTGCCCTCTGAAATAGTCTAGCAAGCCACTGAGTTGTGTCAGTCACTACAAAGTCTCAACAAAGTTCTGAAACTTGATGAACCACCTGGTATCGATCTCGGCACCAAAAAATTCAACCGCAGAAATGGCCCTGTCTATCCTGTAAAGTACTCCTTAGTAACATCTGGGGCTAGTGCCAAAATTGGGAGAGTGGCTCACCAGTTTGTTCAACAATAGCCTGACATGGTCATGGTTATGGAATCATATCTGACAATGTTCCACCAACCACCCTCACCATCCCTAGATGTGTCCTGTCCCACCAGCAGGACAGACCCAGCAGACGTGGTGGGACAGTGGTATACAGTTGGGAGGGAGTTCTCAATCTTGACTCTGGATCTCATGGCTTCAAGTTAACCATGGGCATCAATCCTTTTGATCATGATCCCACCTCTGATCGCCAAGCCGTCATCTCCCAGACTATCAACAACCTCATCATTTTAGAAGAGCGCCTGTCTACAGTTTGATAATTCCCCACCCCGCACCACCCGTTCCTATCTCCTACCCAAAATCCATAAACCTGACTGCCTCAGTCAACCCATTGGCTCTGCCTGCTCCTGTCTCAGAATTTATCTCATCCTCCCTCGACTCTATTCTTGCCCGTTTGCTCCAGGAACTCCCTACCAACATTTGTGACCCAACCCAACCCACACCCTCCGCCTTTTCCAAAACTTTCAATTCCCCAGCCTCGATCACCTCATCTTCTTCATGAACATACTGTCCGTGAACACCTGTATCCCTCTCACAGAGGACCTAAAAGTCCTCTGTTTCTTCCTGTCCCATTGGCCCAACCAGTCCCCCTCCACTGACGATCATTCACTTGGCTGAACTGGTCCTCGCTCAACAATTTTTCCTTTGATTTCTCCCACTTTGTACAAACCAAAGGGGTGGCCATAGGCCCAAGCTATGCCTGCCTCTATAGGATTTGTGAAATAGTCCCTCTTCTGCAACTATACCGGCACCATCCCATACCTCCTTTCTCCGCTATATTGATGACTGCATCGGTTCAGCCTTGTCCTCCCATGAGGAGCTTGCAGTTCATCAATTTCACTGACACCTTGCACCCCACCCTCAAATTCGGTAAGGATAGAGTCCCCTTAGTCCTCATGTACCACCCCACCAACCTCTGAATCCAACGCATTATCCTCTGACATTTCCACCACCTACAGTCAGACCCCGCCACCAAAAAGATACTTCCCTCCCCACCCCTGTCCACTTTGCGCAGGGACAGTTCATTCCGCGACTTCCTTGTCAGGTCTTCCATTCCCACCAATTTCTCTGCCATAGCCGGTACCTTGCCCTGCAACTGCAAAAAGTATAGCACCTGTCCCTACGCTTCTCCTCCCAAGCCCCTCAGCAATTCTTCGAGATCCAGAAGAGATTCGCCTGCACTTCACCCAACTTGATCTCTTTGTGCCTATGATGACTAAATTGTGAGCCAAACACCAATAATTCATTTTTTCAGTATCTTTCAGAAAATCCAAAAGTAGGCAAAGTACTATTTTTCCCGTAAAAGGAATTCTGAGGAATCATTTCACCGGTTTTAGGACGTAGAACGGTACGGCTCAGGAACACATCCTTTGGCCACCATGTTTGTGCTGTCCATGATGTAATTAGTTTAGAATGACATCTGCCTGCATATCCCTCTATTCCTTGCTTGTTCATATTCTGTCTAAATGCTGCTTAAATATTGCTATGGTATGTGATTCTACCACTTCTCCGGCAGCTTTTTCCAGGCATCTACCACCCTCTGCATAAAAAATACTTGCCTCACACACTCCTTTAAACATTTCCTCTTATTTAATGGTTTTCTTTTATTTTGTTGTCCTTGTTTGAATTTTCGTGAATTACACCCTATTTGTGTGAGTGTGATTGCATATGCGTAATATATTGATTTTTCACAAATTGGTCTTTAAGCCTCCTATAATGTTTTGCAATCACGCTTGCTATTTTTGGGGAAAATAGTGCTCATTAGTCATTGGTGGATGCCATAGCTTGCTAGTGCAGTTGTTTGTGTTTAATGCTATCTTCTTGGAAGCCCTTGCTGTGCTTGTAAAATAAAAAGGAAAATTATTGGGAAGATTTCTATTTCCCATGTATTTTAAAACTCCAAATAGCATTAATAAGCTTTATGACATTGTAAATAAGTCTGAGGTTATTACTCTTTCCATAGTTTTGGTAATCTACATTATGAGAACAAGAATTAAGTCATCTTGTTCTGTCTGATAACTTACTTTTACCTCACTCTTTCACTAACTCTTCCAGTAATATGTTTGCAACTCCTTGGACCCTATCTCAGGATGCTCTTTTGCATTACTGTATTTCTGTTCTGTTTAAATAGCTACCCGGTTGGTAAAGGCAGAATTTTGCAATAGGATGAATATATCTGTTCACCATCAGGTGTAAATATGATAATAAAGAACTGTGGATGGGACAGAATCAAGAAAATGATTTGTTCCTGTCAAGTAGGATCCAGCGAAATTTGCATCAGAGATAAAAGGTACTGCAGATGCTGGAGAATCCGAGATAACAAGCGTGGGGCTGGATGAATCTCCTCTACCCCCCTACCTACACTCTCTCACCTTTACTGGCTCCATCCCCCGCCTCTTCGACTTGTCTGCCTCCTCTCCACCTATCCTCTCCTCTATCCATCCTCTATCCGCCTCCCCCTCTCTCCCTATTTATTTCAGAACCCTCTTCCCCTCCCCCATTTCTGATGAAGGGTCTAGGCCCGAAACGTCAAGTTTTCCTGCTCCTATGATGCTGCTTGACCTGCTGTGTTCATCCAGCCCCACGCTTGTTATCCAGCGAAATTTGCTTCAGCTGCATAGATATTTATAACCTTTTTAAGGTACTGATGTGTTCCCTTTTAAGTCTTAATCTAGTCTATAGCCTCCAGATAAGTAGTCCTGATTAGTTCAAACATTGTTTTGCATGTCCCAGACGTGGATGAATGGTCATTTTATCCTTTCGGTACCATTCCTTTTTAATTATGAAGAATGGAATCAAGATTGCTTCGCTTATAAGATTAGCCTCATTGTGATTTGAGAAGCCATTGCTTTCAATGTATTGTTATATTTTTCTGGACATTTGCATATCTGTCATCTGCTTCAGAAAATCTATCACTGTTCCTTCAGTGTTGCTGAGTCAAAGTCTTGGAACTCACTAACAACATTGTTGTTTTACCTACACAAAATGGACTGCAGCAGTTCAAGAAGGCAGCTCACTACTGCCTTCTCCAGGTCAATTAGGGATGACCATTAAATGCTGGTCCAGTCCTTGAATGAATAACAAGAAACTTTGTAGGTTGAGATAAGAATAATAGCAACTTGACATTTCCATTTCAACTTTATGGTGGTAACATACACTGTTTTTGGATGAATTTCTTGTATCAAATTAATGAATATGATGTAATGCTTAGATACTACTTTATACCTTCTGTAACTGTGCTGTACCAAATGGTATTTTACAGTTTTATTTATTCAATTACATGTATTGCTTTTCAAAGTACTCAAAGGTTGAGCTTATGGGGAAGCAAAGTAACTAATTATGAAGTCTGTGTAATCTGTTTTATTGGTGGCTAAATGACACTTGACTGTCTAGTACTAACCTTCTCCAGTCCTACAAGCATTAGGTTTTTTTAAATTTCTTGTGATGTGGATTCTTTTGAAATTATAGCCATGATGCGGACGCGCTAGTGCTGGACTGGGGTGGACAAAGTCAGAAGTCACATGACAGCAGGTTGTAGTCCAACAGATTTATTCGAAATCACCACAAGATCTCGGAGTGCAATCCCTTCATCAGGTGAGGTAGGGCCCGTGCTCCGAAAGCTTGTGATTGCAAATAAACCTGTTGGGCTATAATCTGGTGTCAAGAAACTTTTGACTTAGAAATTGTAAGCTGGTAGTATTGACTAATTCATGATGGCCACTTGATCAGGATCAGAATCTACTGCATCTCGTCCCTCCGTTTCTATCCTTTTGCTGTAATGCTGCTGCACTTACATGTGTGTTTTGCTTTTGTTCGCACAATGTCATCAATAGAAAAGCATTGTAGTGTATAATTAAAATTGTTACAACACAGGGATAGTCGTCCAGCCCAAATCAGACTCACAACACTGGATTCACAACAAGTGAAGCGAAACATTTTTGATGACCAATAAAATTGCCCAATTATTCTTAACCAGCTTTTAAGAATAATAGATATTAGACACCAAGTTTACAACTTAAACAGAAAATAGCATTGAATTAATACTGTAACTTCAGGAGATCAAAGCTAAACAGTAAGGTAATATAAGTAATATCTCTGATTTAAACCCTATTTTCTTTGATTGTAACCCCTACGGTCTCTATCAGACAGGCCACTGTTAAGGGATAAATTAGAAAGAAAATAAAGGATGTATATTGCTAGTTTGATAACCATTTTAATGACAAGTACCAAGCCTTTATGAAATTCCTTGAACAATGCGTTATTCTGCAGGCAATAGGATTGTATTTTGCTTGATGTCCAGAGTCACCAGGCAATGCAAACAGCTTCCAGCAAGCTTCAAGGGATATTCACTCTTCCTTTTAACGTTAGGATTCTTTTCTTAGAACATTCAACAACTCTTTTAACTCAAAACTAGAGAGAATAAAATTCAAAGACAGCTTTCTAGTCCAGCAGGTTTTGAGCAAACAACCTTCTAGCCCCCAAAACCAGCTTGATCTATTGTTTCTCTTTTATTTCCCCCACATCATCTGTGGTTTGCTGGCCAGAACCAGCACCCCCCTTGATTGACCAAGGCAACAGATAGCAACCTGTCCGTCCTCGAGCGCAACATGTCCCTGTGATGAAATGTCTGCACTGTTCTTAGAACAATAATTAATCTGTGCAATTACCTTTCCAGGCCAGTTCCTATGTGCAAGCATCAGTTTGTTAGTCTTTTTTTCCTTAAAAACAAGCTGTTCAAAGTTTGATTCTCAACTTCATCTCTCAGTTCCAAACCAAAAATGACAAAAATAAACAGAAATAGCAATGGTCTCAACAAAATGAGAAGTGTGGATATTTCAGCACAGAGTTTAAGTACGTCATTGCATTTATTGGTAGAGAGACTAATTTCAGGATAAGTCTCACCTGAGCCTTGTTGTTCAGTAACAAATATATTTTTCATAACTTTGTACTTAACTAGAAGTTACTGGATTTTAAAAGCCTAGGAAAGATCTGAGGTAAACTTGTGATGTTTTGAGTAGATTGTTGTAATTATGATGAAAGGTTTGGATTTATGAATCTACGACATAAATTTAAATGTTGCAGTTATTATTATGAGAGAACATCAGCTGCATATTCAAGATTTGTTCTATTATTTACTTCTGTCTTGAAAAATCATAAGGAGTTTAACTCTATGGACTTTCATGGAGTCCCTTGGTAGCTGTACTTGGCGTAGCTGGTGAAAATTAACCTTAAAAAAAAAAAGAGCTCACTATGATTTGTATTGAGTCGAATGACTGGTAATTTATCAACCAAATTGCCAATGTCTGTCATCATATCCAAGAAAATACTGATTAGTGTTCCAGTTTATTCAAGTTCAGTCTGTTGACATTCCCCCTTTTGAAGGTCTTATGTCTCCCAGTGGCTGATTGATGTAGTGCTTCTACTTCTTAAATTCAGTCAGATTCTAAATTGCGAACTCTGATGAGACGGGAAGCTTGGGTATTAGGATAGAAAGGAAAAGGTTAGCAGTCTCCAGTGATGAGAGAAGCTTCTTTTTTGCCATATGGTAGGGGTAAAGAAAAGTAATGAGAGAGTGTTTACGAAATAGACTTGTTCTTTTATTGTATTCCATTCACCGCAGAATCTTCCACTTTAATGTGTATTTTGAAGCTAACTATCAAGAATAAAAGTTTTTAAAAGAAATTTATTATGTTTGGAAAAAGGGCAGATGACTAAATTGATGTGTAAAATGCTCAAAAATTAATTGGCACTCTGGTCCTGTAAAATTGTGTATGAAATAATAGCACTTTTGGCTGAGATAGTTGCAACAGTTTTAATGTGGCTTCTTGCTCTGATGCACTTCCATTGGAATGTACCCTTGATTCTAAAGTTCTTCTGTACTTCGTAGTCCTTGCTAGCTCTTTTGCTGATATAGCATATTTGGCTCAAAAATAAAGTTGCTGGAAAAGCTCAGCAGGCCCGGTAGCAATTGTGAAGGAAAAAACAGTTAACGTTTCAGGTCCGGTGACCCTTCCTGAGAACACAAAACAAAGGATACTAATGGATCAGTCAGCTCAGTTAGTTGGATGGCTGACTTACGATACAGAGTGACGCCATAGCGCATTTCAGTTCTCATACCACTGAAGTTACCATGAGGTGGGGCACTTCGCCTTTCAATTTTGCCCCTTGCCTGAGGCACGGTGACCTTCAGATCAAACTTTCTACTAGACATCTCTCTATAAAGGTACACACGTTGCAAGATCCAAAATAGCCTGATCCCTGATTGGATCTGCAGTATATTGTTCTAGGAAACTACCCGAATACTCAAGTAGTTTTCCTTGTGGCTATATCTGCCCATTTGATTTTCCTAATCTACGTCGTGATTAAACTCTCTGATGTTTTGATGAACTGCTGTTTCTTTTCACATGCATTTATTATCCCTTGATTTATTCCCTGCCCTTTAGAACAGCTACTGTTAGGGGACTCTAGGCTACTGCCGCCAGTGTCTTTCCCCTTGTTACTTCTGCGTGCACACATGAATTCTACATCTTCCCATCCAATATCATTGTTTGCTATCATACTTATTCCATCTTGTACAAATAAATGTATCCCACCACCCCTTTCTTCCTACTTGTCCTTTTGAAAAGTCATACATCCCTGAATATTTGGTTCTCAGTTTTTTTTGATCTGTTTTCTAACTGTGTGTGTATTGGCTATAAGATCATCACCATTTACCCTTATTTGTACCATTAATTAGTTTTATTCCAAATACTATATGTATTTAAGTGAAAAACTTATTTATTTCTTTTCATCATTTTTGCCCCCTTTGACCCTAGCTGTTCGACTTGTTCTGTGTTTATACATTCTGCCCCTTCCTGTTCCATCTTGCCACACTCTCTATGTTAATGGGATAACATCCCATTAATATTTATGCTCCTTATCTTCCTACACAGGGGTGTGTGGAAACTGTCTTAAACTTCCTCCTGGGATAGCTACAAGATAGTATGAGACTCCATGACCTGCTACCGTGCTAAGAAGGGATTTGTTTCCCTTCTTAATGGGGCCTTTTCTACTGCTACTCCAACTTTGCCGGTGCTGTTTGCTGTTGGGACCATTGGACCTCTCACGGTCCCTTGTCCCCAACGAGTACATACTCGACGAATTGTCGCGCTCTGTAAGCGAGGAGTTTTGCGCTGAGTGGCAGGATCCGGTCACCTCGGGCTCTCCCTTGGGATACGGATTCCTGGGAACTATCAGTTTAGGAGGCTCCTCAGGGGTGGTGTCCACTAAAAACCGAAACTACCTCATATGTGGACTCATCCCCTGGGCAACAGCATAATGTTGGCATTGGAAGCAGTAAATCAAGAACTAGCCGAACTTCGACTCTGTGCTCAGCAAACCCGGTATGCAGTGGACTATCAGCTGGCTCATCAAGGAGGAGTATGTACGGTTATAGGGGATAAATACATTACCCATGTTATAGATGAACCCTATAATATTACCCAGACCATCCAAGCCATACAACGACAGTTCGACCGGTACAGAGAGGGACCCTGACCTGGGGAAGGATGGTTGAGATGGCTTCTGGGCGGTTCTTGGGGCTCATACCTACTGCATGGGTTGATTATCTTAATGATTGTCGTAACTGTTCGTTGTGTATTCATGGTATGCCTGAACTCCTGTTGCAGAATTATTGCTGACAGACTAGTAGCTCCCTTCTCGGCCCCGATATAGGTTATCATGGAATGATAAAAAGAGGGAATGAGATGTTAATGGCATAACATCCCATTAATATTTATGCTCCTTATCTTCCTACACAGGGGTGTGTGGAAACTGTCTTAAACTTCCTGCCTGAATACGATTGGGTGGGAAACGTTTGTAAAGGTGTGAGACTTCTGTAATTCTGTAAGGGGATGAAACTTCCCTAAGAGGGTGAAACTTCTGTAAAGGTATGAAACTTCTGTTTATACTGAAGTGGCTAGGTCAGTGACCTTTTGTTCAAGCCAGACACTTTGGCGGCTCGAAATCGCATTCTGTCTGTTCGGCGATTTGAAAACGCATCTTGCCGTTGTCAGTCACTTTGCGAATGATCAATGCTGTATCCTGTTCTCTTTATGTTCCGAACGTAGTAATTGTTTTTTCTGTATTAGCCAATTCATACATAGAATATAAAAAGCGGGGACTGTCTGCTGTTAGGGGAGAATCACTTATGGAACTCAACACTCTGTACCGGGTTGTGTACAGCGATCCTTAACAGCTTGTACTTGCTTGATAATAAAGGATTGTGTTTTGTAGCCAGTGTCTTGCTATTGCATCAAGTCCGTGAGGGTCTCTGAAAACGAACCTAACAACTCTACGGTGGTACTATATCAGTTTTGCTCTGTAAGCCTACATTTTCCCTCTCCGAAGTAATGTGTATTTCACTTTGGAGAGAGCCTGCGTGAACAGATATATTGGTATGAGAATATGCATTGGAAGAGCATTGAAATCTTAACAGTTTAAAACAGTGTATTATTGTAAGATGGTGTATTGTGTTATGATTCCAGCTAATACTGTTACTGGGAAAAGTCCGATTGCAGTCTGAAATCTGGCTTGATTGATCATATTTTGATCTAACGAGGTGGTCTTCCCCTGAAACACAAATCTGCAGCACTGCACCTGTGTTTAACAAGCAAACAGAAGTTTATTATGCAAAAGAAATTGAGATAAAATAGCATAAACCAAACTGTTTACAATTTACACAAATGTGAAGATTGCGAAACACACAACAAAGTATAATCCCATTAATTCCACAAAGACTGTATTTCACATACTCTCACCAGAGGCAATTTCCTTCTCTTTCATATCTGTAGGGCTTATTTTAACAATGGCTTTAATTCCCAACTTGACAATCCGATGGCCTTTTCCCAGACCCTTCATGCAGCTGAGTTTAGGCTTTCTCAGCTTCAAGTGACCCCATCAGAGTTTTAACCAAACAGTACTTTGAACTAAACTCCTTCCATTGAGATAATAGCCCTAAAACTACCTCCCTTTCTTGGGAACGATAGTTTTACACACCAGATTCAGCCAAGACATCTGCAAACTGGAACTTAATTTTTTTTTCCACGTTATGACTGTTTCTCCTAAGCTCCCCCAAAATTACGGAATATTTTACGTGCATTCCACTATTTAATTTCTTCACTGGTTAAGTATCTTTATGTAAACAAATCCCCAGTAGTCTCCACGAAGTCCCTCTCTAATGGTACATTTTTAAAATAAGTCACCACAGCCACTGGAATACTTAAAAGCTGAATCCTTTCAGATACACAGAAAACTCATGCCTCGAGTTTCACAAAAATCCAAAAAAAATCTTATAGCGCATAAATTTCACACCTTGCAGAAGGGTCACCGGACCTGAAATGTAACTCCTTGTTTTTTCCTTCACAGATGCTGCCAGACCTGCTGAACTTTTCCAACAACCGTGTTTTTGTTTCTGATTTACAGCATCCACAGTTCTTTTGGTTTTTATCACAAATATCATATTGCTATCCTCCTTTCAATGCTGTATTTTGTCTCTTGGTTGTCACCAATTTATTGTATCCTCCCAGAGAAGTTAGTTTAGATTCTGCTATGAAACTTGATGTTATAGTGGTGCACATTGTCAGCCAAAGGTAAATCTAGAAAACCACTCCTAAGTTGTAGGCTAAGGATTGGGAAATATGTATAAATTAAAAACCAAAAATGCTGGAAATACTCAGCAAATCAGGCATCATTTATGAAGAAAAACAGAAGTTTTTCAGGTTAGGCGCCAGTTCTCTGACACCTCCTATTGCCCCCTGGATCATGACCCCACCCCCAACCACCAAAACGTCATCTCCCAGACTATCCACAACCTCAGGTGACCTCCCACTCAGTCTCCAGCCTCATTGTTCCCTAACCCCGCACCACCTGCTCTTGTCTCCTTCCCAAAATCCACAAACCTGACTGCTCAGGTCGACCCATTGTCTCCGCCTGCTCCTGCCCCACCGGACTTATTGCGACTCCATTTTCTTCCCCCCGGTCCAAGAACTCCCCACCTATGTCCGTGAGACCACCCACCCCCTCCACCACCTCCAAAACTTCTGATTCCCTGGTCCCCAACACCTCATTTTTACCACGGATGTCCAGTCCCTATGTACATGCATTCCCCATGCAGATGGCCAAAAGGCCCTTCGCTTCTTCTGTGTTGCAGGCCCGACCAGTCTCCCTCCACTGACACCCTTGTCTGCTTAGCAGAACTCATCTTCACCCGTAACAACTGCTCCTTCAATTCCTCCCACTCCCTACAGACAAAGGGGGTGGCCATGGGTACCTGCATGGGCCCAAGCTATGCCTGCCTGCCTCTTTGTAGGATACGTGGAACAGTCCCTCTTCCAAAGCTACGCTGGCCCTATCACCCACCTCTTCCTCCGTTACGTTGACTGTATCGGCGCCGCCTCGTGCTCCCATGAGGAGCTCAAACAGTTTATCCACTTCACTAACACCTTCCACCCCAACCTTAAGTTCACCTGGACCATCTCCGATACCTCTCTCCTTCCTGGACCTCTCTGTTTCCATCTCTGGCAACCACCTGGAAACTGATATCCATTTCAAGCGTAACGACTCCCACAACTACCTAGAATACACCACCTCTCACCCATCTTCCTGCAAAAATGCCATCCCCGACTTCCAATTCCTTTGCCTCCGCCGCATCTGCTCTCAAGATGAGGCATTCCACTCTCGGACTTCCCAGATGTCCTCGTTTTTCAAGGACCACAACTTCCCCTCCACAGTGGTTGAAAATGCCCTCGACCACATCTCTTGCGTTTCCCACAGCACATCTCTCACACTCCCTCCCTCCAATAACAACAAAAACAGAATCCCTGTCATCCTCCACCCCACCAACCTCCGGATCCGATGCATCATCCTCTGCCCCTTCCACCACCTGCAATCTGACCCCACTACCAAGGACATTTTTCCCTCCCCACCCTTATCTGCCTTCCAGAGGGACTGCTCCCTCAGTGACTCCCTTGTCTGCTCCACACTCCCCACTAGCCCCACCACCCCTGGCACTTTTTCCTGCAACTGCAGGCAGTGCTACACCTGCCCCTACACCTTCCCCCCCCCCCCCCCAACCTCACTCCCATCCCAGGCTCCAAGAAAACCTTCCACATTAGCAGGTGTGCAGGTGAACATTTGTCTAATATGCTATACTGTATCCGCTGTTCCTGATGTGGCCTCCTCGACATCGCGGAAACGAAGCGGAGGCTTGGAGACCGCTTTGTAGAACGCCTGTGCTCGGTTCGCGACAGATGACTGCACCTCCCCGTCGCGAACCACTTCAACTCTCCCTCCCAGTCCTTGGACGGCATAGACTGGGCTGCCTCCAGTGCTACAACGATGCCACCCGAAGGTTGCAGGAACAGCACCTCATATTTCGCTTGGGAACCCTGTGGCCCAATGGTCTCAATGTGGACTTCATAAGCTTTAAAATCTTCCCAACCCCGACCGCATCCAAAAACCAGCCCAGCTCGTCCCCGCCTCTTTGACCTGTCCGTCTTCCCTTTACTGACCTACCCCCATCCTAACTCCTGACCTTTACTGGCTCCATCCCCACCTCCTTGACCTGTCCGTCTCCTCTCCACCTATCTGTTCCTTTATCCTTCTTCTATCTGCCTCCCCCCGTGTCTCTCTTAATTTCTGAATCCCCTTCCCCTCCCCCATTTCTGAAGAAGGGTCTGGACCCGAAACGTCAGCCTTCCTGCTCCTATGATGCTGCTTGGCCTGCTGTGTTCATCCAGCTCTACACCTTGTTATCTCAGTTTTTCAGGTTGATGCTTTTCAAGAGAACTGAGGTACCTTTTTGTGAGCTACCTTCATTCAAAAGTTAGCATAGTTTGACCAAAGAAGGGAAAATTTGCATTTAATGTATAGTCACTGTTATTATGAAGGCAATTTTTGAAAATCTGTGAAAGAATACTGCACCCCTAATTAGAGTTCAACTTTTGGTGCTGCTTGGAGTTGTCACTTATTGAAATTAATAGAGCAATGATTTGTAGAGGGCTTTTGGGGCCAACTTCATCCTGGTTGAACTTATGACTTCTGGTAACTTCAGATTTTAGTTAGTCTTTACGAATTTGGATGACATAACAAGAAAAATTATGCTTCCAGATAAACAAAGGATTTGTAAAGAATCTGTCTGTAAGGAAAAGCATTAAGTTTGCTGTGATCTCAAGAATAAAGAATAGATGAATCGTCTGGTCATAAGCCATGGTGTTCATGAGGTGCTGCAAAATATCTGGTGGGCTTTATAATATGCGGAACTTGAAGGAACAATCAGAAAATTCCCTCATAATCAGAAGGGGTATCATTTGTTCAGTTGCTCGATAGCAGCAAATTCAAATAAAAAGCAGTTGGTACACATGTTGTCTCTGTGTAGTCTTTAAGGGTGATTAGCTGTCAATGCACTCATTCCTAGGCAGAGAATTTGAGCCAGAAGTTGCGCAAGTACTTCTTTCTGTAGCAGGTGCATGAGTCCCTTAGATGTATAGGTTGCAACAGATGGCCTGCAGTATTCAATATGTGCTGATGCCATTGTCTTGATATTTGTTTAAAACACATTTCTGTTTGTCATGTTTTCCAAATCAAATAAATTGTGAAAAAAGTTATTTTCTTTTAATCTGGAAGTCTAGCTAATGAAAGAGCATCCTAATTGCTCATGTAACTGAATGTGCCAAGTGCACTCCATTCATTAAATATGTTTAAATTGCCAAAGAAACAGTGATGTCCATCATCACAACAAAACAGCCTACCATAATGCTAGTTCACTTGTCACACAAAAGCTTCTGTTTTTTAGTTGCACGATAATCAGTTCCAGACGCATACATTACATATTGTATGTTGAGTGCAGGACAAATTGTTGGTGTCTTGGGAGATGGTTTTCTACTTCAAGCAAGTTTGAAAATTGCTTCCCTTGATTAGAAGGTGAGTAGCATAGCAAAGAATAGAAGATATTGAGGTAATAGCAGTCATTGACGTAGAATTCTGCTTGGATATTACTACATGTCAGTCCAATATTGTAGATTTGTATTAGTATGTCATTGGGCACAAAATAGGAATTACGTGACATTTTGAGTAAGGCCTTTAGAATGAAGACCGTGGAGGTAATTTGCAGGTCTGTACTGCAAGTTAATGTCGATATTAGATATTAATCAATGCAACTGTGACCCAATTATATTAAGTTACAAGATTGCTATAGTTCTGTAAAGTGATTGCTTTTGTTAGATATTTTTCCTTTGTAGAACTCTGCTGAACAGTGTCTCTGCACTTGAAGTTATTCATTGAATATGACCCAAATATCAAAATTCTGGATTCAACTGTTGACACTTCATGGTTGAGAGACTAGTATTAGCCGCATCACAACACACAAAAATGGAAAACAATCTTTGGGCCTTTCATTATGACCAGTCAAAGGGGAATATTGTCACATGGCTCTCATTAAGGAACACTTAGTGCTATCCTACAGCGAAATTATGGACAGAGCGAGACTTGAGTAAATGAGAATTTATTTTTCCTCCTATATTGCAGTGAAGTTGGTAAAATGTATTTTAATTCCCACTGTAAGTGCGCATATATTCATTAAATGTTTTAAGAAATTCTATTGAATATGTTAAAAATTGAAACTATTAAGTAAGCCAATATATTTTTCAGTGAATTTTGCCTACTTGTAAACTGTGTCATTATTTTGATTCACTTGTTGGATATTGGCATTGCCGGCCGGACTGGCATTTATTGCCTGTCCGTAGTTGCCCTTGAGAAAGTGGTGAGCTGCTGCCTTGAACTGCTATAGTCAGTGTGCATTAGATAGGGCCAAATGCAGTTGGAGAGGGAATTCCAGGATTTTGACCCAATGAGACTGAAGGAATGTCAATATATTTCCTAGTCAGGATGGTGAATTGATTGGGGAATTTGTAGGTGGTGGTGTTCCCATGCATTTGTTGTCCTTGTCCTTCTATATGGATATAGTTGAGAGATTACAAGATGCTGTCCAAGGATCCTTGGTGAATATCAACAGTGCATTTTGTAGATGATACACACTGCTGCTACCGAGTGTTGGTAATGGAGAGAATGAATCTTTGTGGGTATGGTGAATCAAGTGGGCTATGTAATCCTTGATGTCAAGCTTCTTGATTTATCGTTGGAGCTGTACTCATCCAGGTAAGTGGGGCGTATTCCATCACACTCCTGACTTGTACCTTGTAGGTGGTGGACAGGCTTTGGGGAGTCAAGATTTGAGGTACTTGCTGCAGTATTCCTACCCTCTGACCTGTGTTTGTGGTGAACCCAGTTGAGTTTCTGGTCAATGGTAAGCCCCCAGGATGTTGATCATGGGGAATTCAGTGATGGTAACTCCATTAAATGTTGTGGGTTGGTGGCAAGATCACCTGTTATCGGGGAGAGTCATTGCTTGGCATTTGTGTGGCATGAATATTATTTGCCACTTTGCTTTTCAAGCCTGAATATTGAGCTTTACTCTTTTTGAAAAAAAAAGACTGCACCCCTGAATGCTATTGAGATAAAAATATCAATTCAATCACATTTTCGGAAGTCCAGCATCTTTCCAGTCAGGTGCTCCAACATTCTACAGCTGATTAATGTGGCTTAAAATTCTAATGAGAGATAGTGAGCTGAATGTAAATCATTTCAGTTGTCCTCATTGACAGTCACTCACTAATGAGTGTGATCGTCCACCTAAGATAATTCAGGTCACTGGTCGGGAATTGTGGGTCCTTGTGTGTCTGATGAGCCTAATCCTAGAGCTGCATCTCCAATCACAGGTTTTTCTTGAGATGGAGTTAGTCCTTGACCTTGAGATTGTTGACTTTCTTTTCTCTGGTTTCTTTTCTGTACATTTCCTTGCTGCCGGGTGCTCTAAGAATTGTGTTCCTTCACACAGGAGTTTCCACCAAGTCAGCCTTCTAGAAATGCATGTGCAGATGAGAAAGTACCTACTTGTTTCCAAGTTGGATCCATTCCTCCTTAAGCTTGCTGCCTCTTTTAATCGCAGGTCTCGGAGCAGGGGCAGGATGGTTATTGAAGATGATGACAGTATGGATGGGTTGGAGGCAACAGAAAATGCAATGGAAACGGGTAAGAAATTACTTTTTCTGATACTTTGAGTTGAGAATTATGTTTTCTTCAAGTGTTCACAAGATGCATCTTAGGCTTGGCATTTGCGAGTGAAACTGGAAAATACCAAACATCATCAAGTTGAAGCTCATTCGCAATAATTTAATAACAGAGCTGTCCTCAGCCAAATGTTTTAAGCTGAAATGAAGCAAAACTGTGGATCTGGATATCTGAAACAAACAACAGAAATTTCAGCAGTTCTGCCAGCACCTGTGCCAAGAAAGGAGTTAATGTTTCAAGTCCTGTGACCCTTCTTTAGAACAGACCTTCCTGAGTCATAGGACTCAACGTTAACAACGTTTTAGGCTATTTGCTGTCTGCAGTGTACCAGTCTAATGGATATTTGTGATATAAACTAATCGGAGCAGAAAATGTTGAGTGGATTGATTAGAGTTTTTAAGTGTTTTGATAGACTGATTAAGAAAAGATGACTTTGGATTATGCATCAACCAAATTTTTTGCAGAGAGCTCAAAGGATTAGCTGATTGTTATTTATATTGTCAGAATAAGAAAAGCTTTGGCAAAGAGACAGGAATGAAAGTCAACCTAACTTTATATTTCATAGAATCCCTACAGTGTGGAAACAGGTCCTTCGGCTTGTATACAAATAGAAAAATTTCTTGTACAAAAAGGGGACAAAAATGTTGTCTGCCATTTATTTTAAATTATACCAGGCCCCCCTAACCAAAGGACCCATGCTGTTCTTTCATCATTGTTGGGTTAAAGTCCTGGAGTATTTTAAACATCAGTTGTGGGAGCACCATCACCAGTTGAGCATGTTCAAGCTTGATGCCTACAAGTCCCATCATCTTGACAACCAGAGATGGGCAATGTTCTCAAAATAAGCATTACATTTCTTGTGCGAGCTTGAATGTGGAATTCCTTCAACAGCTACAATGAGGTCGCATCCACCAACGTATGAATGTTTCCAACGCTCGTCAACATCGTATTGCTCAGTGGATTATTGTTTATTGTGGAAATGGAAGCTAAAATGTTGCAATTTATTCAAGGCACAATAAATGTTGTACTTCTCAGATTCCTCTTGTATGTATTGACCATAAGATATAGGAACAAAGTCCTGCATCAGAGATTATCGTGCAAGATTAAAGCACGTGGGATTGGGGAAGTGTATTGAGATAAATAGAAAACTAGTTCGCGGAGAGGAAACAAAGAGTAGGAATTAATGGGTCCTTTTCAAATTGATAGGCAGTAACTAGTGGGGCGCCACAGGGATTGGTGGTGGGACCCCAGCTATTCACGATACATATTAATGATTTGGATGAGGGAACAAAATGTAACATTGTGAAGTTTGCAGATGATACCAAGTTGTGTGGGAGAGTTAACTGTGACGAGGATGCAGAAGTCGTTCAGCATGATCTGTACAGGTCAGGTGAGTGGGCAAATCAATGGCAGATGCAGTATAATTTGGATAAATGTGAGATAAATTGGGAGCGGGGAGTGCGCACTGGGACCTGCGTGCCCTTGTGTACCAGTTGCTGAAGGTAAGCATACAGGTGCAGCCGGTGGTAAAGAAGGCAAGTGGTATGTTGGCCCTCATTGCAAGAGGTTTCCGGTACAGGAGCAGGGATGTGTTGCAGTTTTACAGGGCCTTGGTGATGCCACGCCTAGAATATTGTGTACGGTTTTGGCCTCCTTTTCTGAGGAAGGATGCACTTGCTCTCGAGGGAGTGCAGCGAAGGTTTATCAGGCTGATTCGGAGGATGGCGGGACTGATGTATGAGGGGAGATTGACGAGGTTAGGATTCTTTTTATGGGAGTTCAGATGAATTGGGGGGGGGGGGGAGGTCTCAGACTTCTAAAATTCTAACAGGACTTGGCAGGGTAGAAGCAGAGAGGATGTTCCCGATGATTCCCGATGTGTCCAGAACCAGGGGTCACAATCTGAGAATTTGGGGTAGACCATTTAGGCTGGACATGAGTAGACATTTCTTCACCCAGAGAGTGGTGAGCCTGTGGAATTCATTACCACAGGAAGTAATTGACACTGCAACATTGAATGTATTCAAGAGGTGGCTAGATATAGCGTTTGGGGCGAGTGAGACCCAAGGTTATTGGGAGAAAGCGGGATTAGGTCATTGAGTTGGATGATCAGCCATGATCGTGATGAATGATGAATGAACGACCACCTCCTGCTCCTATCTTCTATGTTTCTGTGAACTGAATTAGGCCATGTGGCCCGTCAAGTCTGCTCCACCATTCGATCATGACTGATGTGTTTCTCAACCCCATTCTTCTGCCTTCTCCCTAAAGGGGGAGGGTGAGCAGCCAGAAGTTTGGTACCGATGTGTACCACATGACGTAGCTAGGAAAAGGGATGAGGATCTGAAAAGTGAATATAGGGAGTTAAGGATGGAAGCTAAAAGCCAGGATGAGCAGAATAGTAATCTCAGGATTACTACTGGTGCCATGGGCTAGTGAGGCCAGGAATAGAGACCGAGTGCAGCTGAACATGTGGCTACAGAGCTGGTGTAGGAGGGAGAGCTTCAGATAAGTGGATCATTGGGATACCTTCTGGGGAAGGTGGGATCTGTACAAGGACAAGTTGCACCTGAACTGGAGGGCACCAATATCCTGGGCAGGAGGTTTGCTGGAGCTCTTCGGGAGGGTTTAAACTAGTTTGGCAGGGGAATGGGAACTGGAGCTACAGATCAGAATTCTTTGAGGATGTGACAAAACACATTGATGAAAGTCAAACAGTGGATGTGTTGTATATGGATTTTAGCAAGGCATTTGATATGGTTCCCCATGGTCGGCTCAATCAGAAAGTAAGGAGGCATGGGATTCAGGGAAATTCGGCTGTCTGGATACAAAACTGGCTGTCCAATAGAAGAAAGTGGGTGGTAGTAGATGGAAAGTATTCAGCCTGGAGCTCAGTGACCAGTGGTGTTCCGCAGGCATCTGTTCTGGGACCTCTGCTCTTTGTGATCTTTATAAATGACTTGGATGAGGAAGTGGAAGGGTGGTTAGTAAGTTTGCCAATGATACGAAGGTTGGTGGAGTTGTGGATAGTGTGGAGAGCTGTTGTAGGTTGCAGTGGGACATTGACAGGATGCAGAGCTGGGCAAAGAAGTGGCAGATGGAGTTCAACCCAGAAAAGTGTGAAGTGATTCATTTTGGAAGGTTGAATTTGAATGCAGAATACAGGGTTAATGGCAGTATTCTTGGCAAAGTGGAGGAACAGAGGGTTCTTGGGGTCCACGTCCATAGATCCCTCAAAATTGCTACCCAAGTTGATAGGCTTGTTAAGAAGGCGTAAGGTTTGTTGGCTTTCATTGGCAGGGGAATTGAGTTTAAGAGCTGTGAGATTATGCTGCAGCTCTATAAAACTCTGGTTAGACCACACTTGGAATATTTGTGTTCAGTTCTGGTCACCTCATTCTAGGAAGGATGTGGAAGCTCTCGAGATGGCGCAGAGGAGATTTACCAGGATGCTGCCTGGACCAAGGG
The DNA here is from genome assembly GCA_024137785.1 of Ginglymostoma cirratum. Classification (NCBI taxonomy): domain Eukaryota; kingdom Metazoa; phylum Chordata; class Chondrichthyes; order Orectolobiformes; family Ginglymostomatidae; genus Ginglymostoma; species Ginglymostoma cirratum. The sequence continues at coordinate 9,612,717 of JAHRHZ010000034.1, read as the reverse complement.
GGCAGGTCTTATGAGGAAAGGTGGAGGGAGCTAGGGCTTTTTTCATTGGAGCAAAGGAGGATGAGGATTGACTGGATAGAGGTGTACAAGATGATGAGAGGCATAGATAGAGTGGATAACCAGAGACTTTTTCCCAGGGCAGGTGACTATTACAAGGGGGCATAATTTTAAGGTGATTGAAGGAAGATATAGTGGAGATGTCAGAGATAGCTTCTTCACGCAGAGAGTGGTAGGCTTGTGGAATGTGCTGCTGGCAGTGGTAGTGGTGTCAGATATTTTAGAGACTTTTAAGCAACTCTTGGATAGGCACATGGACGATAGTAAAATGTAGGGTATGCGGGTAGTTTGATCTTAGTAGGATGATAGGTCGACACAAGCTCGTGGGCCGAAGGGCCTGTGCTGTGCTGCACTGTTCTATGTTCTAACCCTCGATCGGCTTACTAATCGAGAACCCCTCCTATCTGTTTTAAAAACACTCAAAAATTTGACCTCCACAGACCTTCGTAGCAATGAGTTCCAGAGATTCACCACCCTCTAGCTATAGAAATTCCTAGTCATCTCAGCTCTAAATGGTTGTCTGTTCACTGAGGCTGTGCTCTTGTGTCTTAGTCTCTCTTCTACTTAGTGGAAACATGTTCTCCATATCCAGGCCTTTCAGGAGTCGGAAAGTTTGTGAAATCCCCCTCATCCTTCTAAAGTCCATAGAGTACAGACCCAGACTCATCAACTGCTGCTCAGTTGAAAAGTCCTTCAGCCCTGGGAGCATTTTTGTAAACCTCCTCTAATTCTCTTCCAAGACTAACACATCCTTCCTTAAATACTTGGCCCAAAACTGCTCTCAATATTCCAATTGTGAACTGAACTAGAGCTTTATTCAGCCTCAGCAGTTCATCCCTACTCCTGTGTTCTAGAAATGACATTTCATTGGCAGTTGGGAAGGCAAATACAATGTTAGCAATTTAAATGTGCATTTAACCTTAGGAAAATCCTGAACCAGAACTCCCAACTCCCCTTGTGCTTTGGATTTCCGAAGCCCTTTCCCATTTAGAAAATAGTCTAGTCTTCCTTTGAAAGTGTATAACCTCACGTTTTCTCACTTTGTATTCTATCTGCCACTTCTTTGCCCAGTCTCCTCGCCTGCCCAAATCCTTCTGCAGCCTCCCTTCCTCCTCAACACTATCTGTCCAGCATGATAAATATACACTTAGAGAAAAATAAGTTAATACTCGACAGTCGGCATGACTATATCAAGGGCAGGCCATATCTGCCAAATTTGTTTGAGGTGACAACAGGCAGTGTATGAGGGTAGTGTTGTAGATGTATGTTTGAATTTTCAGAAGGCATTTGATATGCTGCCACATGACATGCTGGTTAGTAAACTAAAGATGTTTAGGATTGATGGGTCCTTGTCACTTATTTATTAGAGTTTTGGCGATGATCTGTAGTTCGGATTGTGGGTGAGACTGTTGACTTGCTGCTGAGCAAGCTTGTTCTCATTTAGATGTTTTTGTCACTATGCTAGGTGATATCATCAGTGGAGCCTCTGATGAAACGATGTTATTCTACTCCACTTGGAATTTATACTGTTTGGTCTGTTATCGTGAGTAGTATGCCATATACAAATCCAAACAGAACAAAACCGGAAATTACATGCTCACCATAACGGACCAAACTACATAAATTCCTAGTGGGATAGAATATTGCTTCAACGGAGTCTCCACTGATGATGTCACCTAGCATGGTGATGAAATGTCTAAACGAGAACAAACCAGCTTGGCGAGCAAGTCTGATGATAAACTAGGGAGCATATTGAATTGTGAGGATGATGCTAAGCAACTTCAGAGGGATATTGACAAGTTGGCCAAATGAGCAGACACCTGGAAGGTGAATTGCAATGCACAGAAATGTGAGGTAGTACGTTTTGGTAGAAGAAACACGGAAAAGTAATACTGAGTCATCGGTCCAACTTTGAGGGGAGTACAGGAGCAGAGGGACCTTGAGGTTCACGTGCATAATTCTCTGATGGTGGCCAGGCAAGTTGAAACAGTTGTTAAGAAGGCTTACAAGATCCTTGGATTTAATAAGAGTATAAAAGCAAGGAAATGATGGTACACCTCCATAAATCATTGGTCAGACTACGTCTTGAGTATTGTGTTCAGTTCTGGGCTCCCAATTTAGAGAAGGATTTTAAAGCACTGGAGCGGGTCCAAAGGAAATTTGCTAAAATGATACCAGCAATGAAGGATTTTAAATACAAGAAAAGATTGGAGAAATTGGGCTCATTCTCCTTGGAGCAGGGAAGGTTAAGGGGTGACCTTGATGGAGATGTTCAGAATTATAAACCATTTTGACAGGGTAAAGAAGTATGTTCTGTTTCCACAAATTGGTACGTCAGGAACTAGGGGGTCACAATTTCAAGGTTGTCATCAAGAGATGCCACCCGAAGGCTGCAGGAGCAGCAACTCCTATTCAGCCTGGGAACCCTGCAGCCCAATGGTATCAATGTGGATTTCACAAGCTTCAAAATCTCCCCTCCCTCAACCACATCCCAAAACCAGCCCAGCTCGTCCCTGCCTCCCTAACCTGTTCTTCCTCTCACCTATTCCCTCCTCCCACCTCAAACCGCACCCCCATCTCCTACCTACTAACCTCATCCCGCCACCTTGACCTGTCCGTCCTCCCTGGATCGACCTATCCCCTCCCTAACTCCCCACCTACACTCACCTTTACTGGCTCCATCCCCACCTCTTTGTCTGCCGCCTCCTCTCCACCTGTCCTCTCCTCTATCCATCTTCTATCCGCCTCCCCCTCTCTCCCTATTTATTTCAGAACCCTCTTCCCCTACCCCATTTCTGATGAAGGGTCTAGGCCCGAAACGTCAAGCTTTCCTGCTCCTATGATGCTGCTTGGCCTGCTGTGTTCATCCAGCTCCACACCTTGTTATCACAGTATTCCATCTGTGGCTTAACCGATATTTAATGAAGTTGTAACAAGACTTTCTTTCTCCTACATTCTATGCGCTGCCTAATGAAGGCAAGCATCCTGCATACCTCCTTCACTGCCCTGTCTACCTATGCTGACACCATCACGGATCTATGGACTTGTAAACCAAGGTCTCTTTTTTTTTTTTTTTTTTTTTGTTCCTCAGTACTCACTGGGGGTTCACCGTATATTGTGTATTCTTCCTGAAGTAACTTCAGAGGCCAGTATCCCATCACAATGTCACCCTTTCTTTACACGTGGAGAGTCCTTGACAGAGCCAGCTTTCAGAATGAACAGGATGTCTGACGTTCAGTTCGTATCTGTCAGCCAGGGCTCCCTGATTTAGGGCTGTTAATCTGGTCCAATCAGGTAACTCATTCTATGAGGTCTATCTGGCTCACCTTGTTACAATCATTACACTTCCCTTATTAGACCTCTGAAAATGCATCACCCCACACATATCATCAGGTTTAAATTCCATCTGCCATTGTTCTGCCCAGTTTACCAGTTGATCAGTATCATACTGTAGCCTGAGAGGATCCTGCTCACTATCAAGAACAACAACCCCAATTTTCATGTTATCTGCAAACTTACTAATCATATTTTCATATGATTATTCATATCCAAGACATTAATGTACATTAGAAATTGTTGGGGTCCTAGCACTGAATCCTGTGGTATACCATTGTCACAGTTAGGGGGGAAAAGCCCTCTGTCATCTTTCACCTCCTATTTGTAAGCAAAGTTTGGACTCACTTTGCCAACTTGCCTTACATCCCATGGGCCCTTACCTTTTGGATCAGCATTCGATGTGGAATCTTATCGAAGGCCTTACTGAAGGCCATGTAAAACATGAGAACAGCAATACCCTCATCAATTGAGTCACCTTTTCAAAAAAAAATCAACTAAATTAGTCAGACAGGATCTCCCTGTCTCAAATTTGTGCTGACCTATCCCTGATCAATCCCTGACTTTCCAAGTATTGATTAACCCTATCCTTCAGGATTTTTTTCCATTAATTCCCCTAACAATCTCATCAGACTAACTGGTCTGTAATTACAGATATAACACAGTGTGGAGCTGGAGGAACACAGCAGGCCAGGCAACATCAGAGGAGCAGGAAGGTTGATGTTTTGGGTCAGGACAAGAAGGGTCCTGACCTGAAAAGTCAACTTTCCTGCTCCTCTGCTGCCTGGCCTGCTGTGTTCCTCCAGCTCCACATTGTTTTATCTCTGACTCCAGCATCAGAAGTTCTTACTATCTCTAGTTTGTAGTTACCATTCTTATTCCTGCTGCCCTTATTGAACAAAGGAACCACATTAGCTATTGTCCAGTCAACTGGCACTTTGCCTATGGTCTGGCACCCAGCAGTCTCCTCCTATGCCTCTCAAGGTGGCCTGGAATACATCTTATCAGACTCTGGGACTTTTGCACTTTTATGCCTACTAAAACATCTGATACTACTTAATCTTAGCGTGTTGTGGAACTTTACCGTCCTAACTGAAATCTCTGGCTACAGTGTCTTTCTCTTCTGTGAATACTGATGAGAAGCATTCATTTAAGACCTCCCCTACATTCACTGACTTCACGTACAAATTACCCCTACGGTTTCTAATAGGTTCTACTCGTATCCTGGTAATCCTCTTCCCCTTTAATATGCTTTTAGAAAAAGAATTTTGAGGTTTTCCTTGAACCCGTCTGCCAAAGATAATTCATGGCCAATCTTTGCCGTCCTAATTTTAATTTTAAGCAACCTCCTGCACTCCCTACACTTCAAGGGCCTCCCCTGTTTTGAACGTGATGTACCTGACATATGCTTCCTCCTTTTCCTTTATTAACCCTCCTTTTAAACCTTTGACATCCTTAAGAGGAACACCTGACCCTGAATTCACACTACTTTTTAAAAGACTCCCACTTTCTGAATGTAGACTTTACTGTAAATAGCTGTTCCAGTCCGTTTGCCAGATCCTGCTTAATGATATCAAAATTGGCTTTCCTCCAGTTTAGATATGTCTGCACTATCCTTATCCCTTTTCACAATGACTTTGAAACTCAGCGTTGTGGTGACTATCCGTAAAATGCTCATCCACTGAAAATTCGACCAGTTTAATTTCTTTGGATTAGGTACCACGTACTGACACAAAAAACTCTCCTGTGTGCACTTAAAAATTTCATCCCATCTAATCCTTTCACACTAAGGTGTTTCCAGTTAACTTTAGCAGAGTTAAGTCCCCTACAAATATAACCCTGTTTCTCTTACACCTTTCTATGATTTGCATACATATTTCTTCCTCTATCTCCCTGTGACTGTTGGGAGGCCTGTAGTATAATCCCACCAAGGTAAGCGCCCCTTTTTTTATTTCTAAGCTCTACCCAGATGGCGTCATGAAGACCATGTGAGGATATCCTCCCTCATTACTGCAGTGATGATTTCCTTTATCAATAATGCAATGTCTCACCACTCTTACACACCGCTCCATTACACCTGAAACTTCTGTACTTTGAAAGGTTGAGCTGCCAGTCCTGTCCTGTTCTTCAACCATGCATCACTGATTGTAACAATACCATATTTACAAGTGCTGATCAGTATTTCAAGTTTATCCGTCTTACAAGTCAAGCTCCTTGCATTAAAATAGATACAGTTTAGCCTTCTAGACCTCCCATGTGCCTTATCCTGCCCATGTCTTGTATGCCTACTGGACTGTCCTAGCATTCCTTCTGTATCTGATTAGACCTGGCTTTGATTTGAGTTTGATTTTATTGTCACATGTATCGAAATACAGTGGAAAGCTTTATTTACAAGAGGTGCAGGCAGATCACAGCAAGCAAAGGATGTACAGATCAAAAAGGCTTAGAAGCATACAGGTTATTTGGCAGGTTACATGGCTGACTAGGGATCACATCACAGCTGTGTTGAGGGAGGATACATCGGAGGAATCTTGTAGTGAGGCATTATGGGTGGAGCTCAAGAATAGGAAGGGTGAAATCACAATTCTGGGAGTCTTCTATAGACCTCCGAAAGCCCATGTGAGACAGAGGAACAAATACGCAGTTAGATACTAGAAAGGTGTGAAAAAAGCAGGGTGGTTGTGGTGGGTGACTTCAACTTTTCTCTTATTGACTGGGACTCTCTTCGACCCCGGGGCTAGGATGGAGAGCAGTTTGTTAGATGTGTCCAGGAGGGCTTTTTGAGACCATATGTTGACAGTCTAACCAGAGAGAAGGCTATACTGGACTTCATATTAGGGAATGAGCCAGGACGGGTGATTGATGTTTCAGTAGGAGGGCATTTTGGTCTTAGTGACCATAAGATCTCGAGTAGTTATAGACAAGGACAAGAGTGGCCCTTGGGTGAAGATGTTTAATTAGGCAAGAGCCAATTACATCCATATTAGACAAGAACTGGGGAATGGGGATTGGGAGCAGTTATTTGAGGGCAAATTTCTGTCTGGCAAGTGGGAGGCTTTTAAAGACCAGTTGATTTAAAGTGTAGGACATGCATGTCTCTGCAAAACTGAAGGATAGGAATGGCAGAATCCAGGAACCATGGATGACAAGGGAAATTGCAAACTTAGTCAAAAGGAAAAAGGAAGCATACGGTGGGTCTAGGCAGCTACAAACTGACAAAGCTCTTGAAGAGTATAGAGATATTAGGAAGGAACTTAAATGCAGAATTAGGAAGGTCAAAAGGGACCATGAAATGTCTTTCGCAAACAGGGTCAAGGAGAATCCCAAGGCTTTTAATGCATGTATTAAAAGAAAGAGGGTAGCAAAGGAAAGAGTAGGCCCCCTAAAGGACACGGAGCCACAGGAAGTGGGAGAGATCCTTAATGAGTACTTTATATCGGTATTCACAGAGGAGAAGGATGTGACTGATGTTGAGATCAGGGATGTGTGAGAGAATATTCTAGAGAATGTCAGTATATTAAAGGAGGAAGTTTTGGGTATCCTAAATTCCATTAAGGTAGACAAGTCTCTAGGGTCAGATGGGATCACTCCCAGGTTGCTGAGAGGGGCAAGGGAAGACATGGCTAGGGCATGAGCAGATATGTTCACATCCTCCTTGATCACAGGTGACATTCCAGAGGACTGGAAATTAGCCAATGCTGTTCCCTTATTTAAGGAAATAAGCAGGGATAATCCAGGATATTCTAGGCTGGTGAGTCTGACATCTGTGGTGGGGACGCTCTTGGAGAAGATACGGAGAGACAGGTTAAATGCACATTTGGAAGAAAATGGACCGGTTAGTGACAGGCAGCATGGTTTTGTAGGGGAAGGTCATATCTCATCAACCTGATTGTCAGCTCTTCAAAAAATACAAAGATAATTGATGAGGGAAGAGCTGTAGGTGCAGTTTATATGGACTTTAGTGAGGCATTTAATAAAGCCCCATAAGGCAGGTTGGTACAAAAACTAAAATCTCACAGGATTCAGGATGAGTTGGCGAGATGGATAGAAAACTTGGTTGGTCATAGAAGACAGAGGGTAGCGGTGGAAGGGTGTTTATCAGAATGGAGACCGGTAACTAGTGGTATTCCACAGGGATCAGTCTTGGGTCCTCTGTTGTTTGTAGTGTGTATATATATAAATGATCTGGAGGAAAATGTGGGTAGCCTGATAAGTAAGTTTGCAGATGGCACCAAGATTGGTGGAGTTGCTATGGTGCCGACGATTGTGGAGAGATACAACAGGATGTAGATAGATTGACAACTTGGGCACAAATGGCAGGTGGAGTTTAATCCAGACAAACATGGGTGATGCATTTTGGAAGATCAAATTTAGGTACGAATTATACGGTTAATGGCAGAACCCTTAGGAACATTCACATACAGTTGGATCTGGGTGTGCAGGTACACAGGTGGCCAAAGTGGTTCAGAAGGCACATGGCATGCTTGCCTTCATCGGTTGGGGCATGGAGTACAAGATTTGGGAAAACATGTTCCAGCTATGTAAAACCCTTGTTAGGTAGGCCGCATTTGTAGTAGTGTGTGCAGTTTTGGTTGCCACATTTCCAGAAGAATGTGGAAACTTTGGAGAGAGTGCAGAGAAGGTTCACCAGCATGTTCCCCGGTCTCGAGGGCATTGGCTATGAGAAAAGGTTAAAAAGACTAGAATTGTTTTCACTGGAAAGGTGGTGACTGAGAGGAGACCTGATAGAGGTCTACAAAATTGAGATGCATAGATGGGGTGGATAGTCAGAAGCTTTTTCCCAGGGTTGAAGTTTCAATTACAAGGGAGCACAGGATCAAGGTGAGAGGGCAAAAGTTTAACGGAGATGTGAGAGGAAAGCTTTTCGCACAGAGAGTGGTGGGAGCCTAGATTGCACTGCCAGAGGAGTTGGTGGAAGCAGGCACGTTGGCGACATTTAAGAGGCATCTGGCTGGTTACGAGAATAGGGAGGGAATAGAGAGATATGGTCTAAGTCAGGGCAGAAGGTTTGTTTTTTGGTTTAGTCTGGGCATGATGATCGGCACAGGCTTGGAGGGCTGAAGGGCCTGTTCCTGTGCTGTAATTCTGTTTTTGCTGTTTAATTTGAGGCTAGTTTCCATTCAACAGCCTCATAACAGCCGGAAAGAAGCTGTTGCTGAACCTTGTGCGCGTTCAGGCTTCTGTATCTTCTGACTGACGGAAGAGGTTGTAGAAGGTCATTAACAGGGTGCAGTGGGCCTTTGATGTTGGCTGCCTTTCCGTGGCAGCGAACTGTGTAAATGGAGTCTGTGGATGGAAGTTTGGCTTCCGTGATGGTCTGGGCTGTGCACACCACTTTTTGTAGTTTCTTACAGTCTTGTTCAGAGCAGTTGCCATACCAGGCTATTATTCACTCAGACAATATGCTTTCAATGATGTATCTATAGAAGTTGGTGAGGGACGTTATGGACATGCCAAATTTCCTGCGCTATCTGAGGAAGAGGCATTGTTGTGACCTTGCATCAACTTTGTGCCAACTCCCCCACCAGATCACTTTAGCATCTCCCCAACAGCAAATGGAGTGTTGGCCTTTATTTCAAAGGGAATGGAATGTAAAATCTAGGTTTTGTTACAACTGTACATGGCACTAATCAGACCACAGCTGTAATACAGTGACCAGTTTTGGACTAAAGAAAGATAACTGGCAGTGGATGTAATCCAAAGAAGGTTCACTTGGCTGATACCAAGTATGGATGGACTGTCTTTTGCGAAGAGGTTGAGTAGATTTGACCTGTACTCATTGGAATGTAGAAGAATGAGAGACACCCTTGTTGGAACGTACAGGATTCTTTGGGATCTTGACAGGGTTGATGTGGAAAGGTTGTTCCCTTTTGTGGGAGAGTAGAAGACTAGAGGGCATAATCGCAGAATACGTGTGGCATGTTTAGGACAGAGATGAGGAACTTTTTTATTGAAGGTAGTGAATCTGTGGAATTCTTCGCTGCTAAGGGTTATCGAGGCTGTCATTAGGTATTTTCAAGGCTGAGATGGACGGATTTTTAAGTACTAAGGGCAACAGCAGTAATGGGGAAAAGGCAGGAAAGTGGAATTGAGCATTATCAGATCTGCCATGATCTCATTGAATTGTGGAGCAGATATGATAGACTGAATGGCCTCCTTCTGCTTTACTGTTGTATGGCCATCCAAAATTCTGCTGTGGCCTAACTCCTCCAAGTCCAGTTTACCCATCACTCCATGTATGCGGACTGAAATTGAGGCATTGGAGGAGCCAGTGTTTATGTTCTCCTTCTCTAGCTCCAGAATTCTTCTTCGGTATTTGAGCTGTTTTAAATATGACCTTTAGAGCACATCTGTTTTTTTTTAAAGTGGTATCCACTGGATGAGTAATCATTAGCCCAGGCCAGTGCCTGGGAACACCAGTTCGAGTCCCATCACACAGGATTTAAATTGAACTAAAAATTTGGAATATAATGCTAGACAATAAAGGCAACCATGGAACTACCATCAAATGTCATAAAAACTCATCTGTTTCACAAATCTCCTTTTAGAGAAGAAAATCTTGCCATCCTTACCTGGTCTGATGCACGTGACCCTAGATCTTAAAATGCCATCTGAAATGGCCAAGCAAGCCACTCCGTTCAAAGGCAATTAGAGTTGGGCAACAAAAGCTTGCCTTCTCAGTGATGCCTGCAACCCATTAAAGAATTAATAAAAAAAAAAACACTATTGACTGCTGTTACATATGTTAATAGGGAGAATGGATTCCATTCCTCCTCCAGTCACAATGAAGTTTAATTTAAAAAGGTGCTTTTAGCAATTATGGTTTTTATCAGATTATATATAGTTCATCAGAAACAAGTCACTCAGCTTCTTTAAGTTAAACAAAAATGTTGTAAACAGTTTTACATAATCAAAGATTTAAATGTTGGTAACAACAGGATTAAACTGTGCAAATATGTACAAATTACCTTGTTTGAAAACAAGCACACAGACCTCCAAGTCAGAAGAAAAATATAAAATCCCTGCAGAGTATTATTTTAATGTTGCATGGCCAAGTTACATTGAATTTCAGAAAACATAATTAATTACAGGTTGTCTGAGATGGTAGTGTGCAGCCTAAGTCACTTTACATACAAGCTGTTATCGTTTGGATTTCATTCTGGATCAGGTATTGCTAGCTGAATTCTTTAAATCATGAGATTGTACAGTTAATTCTGAATTCTAGGTTAGGAATGCTACATGCAGTGATGAGGCCTTCTGATGACTTTTCAACTGTCCCACCCGAATGTTTTCCGATAAAGTGAGAGGGGGTAAAGACTTGCTCTGAAGCCAGTTATCTGTCTGCCTATTGACATCCAGTAGCTTAATTACATTGCCAAACTGGGTCATCTGACCTCTCTGAAAATATTGTAGACTGACTGCAATCAAGTGGCTTGTGTTCTTTTCGAAAGCAATAATTTTCCGTCCTACAGCCAATCGATTTTGCTTTGCTAAGTATTTTCCAAAATGCTTAAGTTCTCACTGTATATCTAGTCAATGGTATTCTAAATGAATATTTCCGCTAATCAGTGCACAGCCATGTTTTCAGTTACCGGGGTCCTCAAGTTTTGTATTCTAAACTTCTCCACATCTCTACCTCTCTCTCTCTAAGATATTCATTAAAACTACCTCTTTAACAAAATCTTCACTCATCTGCCCGAATATCATATTGTGGAGCATGATGTAACATTTTGTCATATTCTTCTGTGTAGTGCCTGCGATCAGCACCGAGCCAAATGTGCTATATAAAAACAAGCTATACGTGTTTTTGAGAAGGGTTTGAGGTTGTTGTTCCTTAGCTTGACCCTGTCTCACAATGACTTGTTAGGCTGAGAAGAAAATTTTAAAATGAAACGTTAACCTGAAGAGGACGTCAGTTTATTTTCCAAAAAAAACGACAGGACAAAGGGGTCCCTTGGTGCAGCGCAAATGGATGTTTTGCTTTGTATCATTCCTCATTTAAGTGAAAAGTAGTTACTGTCATCCTACCAGAAAGGACTGCTGTCTTATTAGAGACATGACTGGTGCTGCTTGTCGCCATGCCTCAGGTGAGGGCAGAACATGGAGGAGAGGTCTTCATGGTATCCTCAGCTGGTGCAGGAATTGAACCCATGCTACTGGCATCGCTCTGCATTGCAAACCAGCTGTCCAGCCAGCTGAGCTAACCAGAGAGTCATTGATCTGTGGAATTCTGTTTCCCAGAAATTATTGAATGTTGGGTCTTCGTATTTATTCACTGTAAAGTTGAATAGAGTTTTGATAGTTAGGCACTTCCAGGGCATACAAGAAGTGGAGTTGAGACCACAGTCAGATTGACCATGATCTTATTTAGTGACTGCACAGGTCAGGAGTGTAGAATAGTCTCTTCTAAGCCTTTTTGCCCTCTATATACCAGATGTCCTGACATGAGAGCCCTCTAAGTGAAATGAAACTAATGGTCTTGGCGGCAGCCAGTGCAGCATACCTTGTGTTGGCTCAGCTGCATTTGTTTTAGTTGTGGACTGTTCTGTGGCCAAGGAAAATGTGGACTGAGAGATGCAGTATTAAGTATTACTTAATGTTGCAAAATGTCTTCACAGTTTGTTTGAATTTTTGAAGAGGTGGCCAAGAAAATGGATGAAGGCAGAGCAGATAAAGTTCCAAATGTTAGACTGGTTAGTCAGGTTAGATCACATGGGATCCAGGGAAAACTAGACAATTGGATACAAAGTTGGCTTGATGGTAGGAGACAGAAGGTAGTAGTAGAAGGTGGTTGTTCAGCCAGGAGGCCTGAAAGACTGAAAGGTTTGTGTTATAAGGAGAGGCTGGATAGGCTGGGACTTTTTTTTGCCCCTGGGGTGCAGGAGGCTCAAGTTTTCTTTTATAGAGGTTTATAAAATCATGAGGGGCATAGCTAAGGTCCTTTCCCCAGGGTAGCAGAGTTCAAAACTATAGGGCATAGGTTTAAGAACGATTCAAGAAAAGAAAGATTTAAAAGACAGATAGAATTTGAATTCAATAAAAATCTGGAATTAATGCTAACCATGAAACTGTTGTTGATTGTTGGGAAAAACATGTCTGGTTCTTTAAAGTCCTTTAGGGCAGAAATTGCCATCCTTACCTGGTCTATATGTGACTCTAGACTCTCCGCAATGGTTGACTCTTTCTAACTGCCCACAATCCAGTTAGGGATGAGCAATAAATGTTGGCCTAGCCAGTGACGTACTCCTCCTGTGAATGAATAAAAAAAGTTAGTGACTTATTGCATATTTAATAAGATGTCATATGAAACTTTTACTATCTCTGTAGTGACATTGGCAAATTCCGATTCTATTCTTGAGTTAGCCATTCTTAAACTAAATGTTTCTATGAGCACCCTTCACTGTTGTTTTATCTATTAGCAGAACTTCCCAATTTACTGTGGGTAGTCTCTGCCTCACCCATTAAAGTCTGCCTTCCTTATATCCAAAATTTTAGTATCTGATCTTTGCTTGTCTCTTGCAAATGCTGCATGAAACTTGATCATGTTGAATGATGATCATAACAAGTGCTGACAAATAATTGGATCACTAGTTAAATCAGGCTCATTACTTATTACTAGATCCAGCATTATTTGTTGCATCCAATATATATTGCCTTCAACCATGTAATTGATATTTTTACAAATGGATTTGTATTGACTGTTGCATAAGTTTTGAAGAATTGTGGAAAAATGAATTAATTTCAATGTTTGAGGGCATGTGAGGAGAAGCATCTTTTAATAGGTCATCAGAAGCACACTGCAGATATTAAACAAAAACGGAAGTTGCTGGGAAAGCTCAGCAGGTCTGACAGCATCTGTGAAGAGAAAATCAGAGTTAATGTTTAGGGTCCGGTGACCCTTCCTCAGCAACTTCTGTTTTTGTTCCTGATTTACAGCATCCTCAGTTCTTTTGGTTTTTATTCTACTGATATTGAAGTTTTAAATATGATTGACGATAGCTGATTGCTTTGCTGTAGACCTTGGTTTTTTTTTATGAACAGTGACTGATTGGAGTGTTTTATCAGGTTGAGTTGGCAAGAAGCCTGCTAAGAACTGCTGAGTTGGGGGAAAGCTTACTATGAACAAGCTACCCAGCTGATGTCTTCAACTTCATGAAAAGAAGACCCTCAATAACAGTTTAGGGTGAAAACCATTTGTGTGCTTGAAAGAATATCTCTTGATTGTATATCCTGAACAAGCTGTGTGCAAGACCTCAGACAATTGTGCATTGTAGTGTACAGAACATCAGAGCGATAGACTTCAGATCATCCTATGCCTTAAACCCATTGACAAAAGTATATTTCGTTATCAGAAAAAAATCTCTGCATGTAATTTTTTTCTTCTTTTCATGAAGTGTTTGAGTGTTTGCATGTGTTTCTGGGTTATTTATTGGAATGGGCATTTATACTTCAGTTACTGACTGCGTGAACCAATTTTTGCATCTTCATTGAATGAGCTTTGTTTTGATAATAAATCCATACTTTTGTTTATTAAGGCACCTTGTTGATGTAGGTCTTGTCATTTAAAACCTGATTTGGATGAGGTATTTAATTGGTCTTTCTGGTAACTTGGTATTTCTTTACGTTGCAACCCATGGACTAAAGTGTCCGTGCATTCCTCCAGCCTATGTCAGAGCAAAATAGATTGTCAGTGTTTGAGACAACAGCTCTGATCACTGTGGCAGGTACCCTAGTCGATAAATTCTGCCAATCTAAAAGTGGTCCCCTCCTCCCTACTCTGTTTTCTGTTACCTAACGAATCCATGATCCATTTTAGTATAATACTCCCTACACCATAAGTTCTTCTTTGGTGTAGCACCTTATCACATGTTTTTAGAAATCCAAGTATACTGCATTTTCAGTTTACCCTTTATCCACCTTATCTGTTGCTTTCTCTGGTAACTCTGATAGATTTGTCGAAAATGATTTCTGTCCACTCCCATCACTTTTGTTCTCTCTCCGATCCACATGAGACTTCCTTAATGTCTATCCGTCCATTAGCAATTACGTCTGTCCTGAAGATCTTTTTCATAGAATCCATAGTATCCCTACAGTGTGGAAACGGGCCCTTCGGCCCAACTAGTCCACACCGAACCTCAGAGCATCCCACCTAGACCCCCCCCCCCCCCCCCCCCCCAATGACCCACCTAACCTACACGTCCCTGAGCACTACGGGCAATTTAGCATGGCAAATCCACCTAACCTGCACATCTTTGGACTGGTTTTAGTAGACTTTGTGTCAACAGCTAACTTTGAGACTTTCCCCATATACCCCAAATGTATTTTGTATATATAATGTATGTATATATGTCTAGCTCCCATTTTTAAAAGAACTCTATTAAATTTATTTATGAGGACCTAAAGTTTGCACATTTGTGTAACTGATTAACTCATTCATGAATGTTACCTTATCTTGAATTCATGGTCTTTGAGAATTTGTTGAGAATGTGTGTATGCTTGTTCCAAGTCCCACAGCAGAAATGAAATATTGAGGAAGGTTTTTTTAAATAATGCAAGATTCCATTTAAATGCGTTTTCTTATGGTTTCTTTCAGGCCCTTGTTTTCTAGTGCATCTTTAGCCTTGTTGGATATATTTTCAGTATGATTAACCCTACAGTTAATAGTAGAACAGTCCTTAAAGTTGGCACATTCAATATCTTGTGCTGGCATAAGCGGGAAGTCAGTGAGTTGTGTTGTATCATTTGTTTTCTGGAAGTCGTGTTCAAAATTTTTTACTGGCAGAAAGTTATTTTCAGCAGACCATCAGACCAGGTGGTTTTGCCTCCTAAGTCTTGTCCCTGTTCCAAACATGTTGATACAGTGAATTTATTGCATCTGTTCTGGATTTTTGAAAAAATTGCAGCCTGAGTAGTTGGATTCCAATGCCAGTGCACGTGCACTTTTATTTTGTAAGATGTACTTGGCAAAGATCCAGTTCTGCTGAAATTATTTCAACCTTTTACAAAAGGGGGGTGCTGTTATGTGCTGAGGTTTTCAAGATTTGAGTATATAATGTAGTTTGACATTTCATTGTAACACTGCTGCTTTCGTGAGGTTCAGTTCATCGGATGAAACATGAAATTATGGTCCAATGTCCTTGCTTAGGTCAGTGATCTCATTTGCCAAGCATTCTCATCGGAAGAGATAATTTGTCACGTTACCACTAAATTAGATTCCCTGTTTCCCTACCTTACAATAGTGACTAAACATATTTTAAAAAGTGCTTTATGCGCTGTGGTTCGCTGCAGGGCATTGAAATATGTCAAAGATACTATATGCATGTTTTTTTTTCTCATTTGCTCATGGGATGTGGGTCATTTGCAGAGTTGGCATTTATTGCCCATCCCTAATTAGCCTTGAGAATGAGGTGGTGAGCTGCTTTCTTGAACAGCTGCAGTCCTTGCGTTGTCTGAATAACCGAAGTGTTTTGACCCAGTGATAGTGTAGGAATGGCAATATTGTTCCAAGTCAGAATGATGTTTTTATTGGAAGAGAACTTGGAGGTGGTGGTGTCCTCGTACCACAATCCTTCGAGCTGGTAGAGCTTCCTAATTTGGAAAGTTCTCTTGACGGTGCCTGGGTGAGTTGCTATGGCGCATCTTAGGAGTGTAATGTATATAAAGAGTAGTTTGGAGGGAGAACTTGTACCAGGAACTGTAACACTGGTAAGAAATTGTTGTCTTTGATGGGAGGGGAGGATCATTGGTAACTGAAGGGTATTACATTCAAGAAACTGAAAGTACACTTTTTTTAAATGGCAATCGTTTCAATAGCACAGAGAAACAGCGAGACCGCATATTAAATATGGTAGCGCTTTAAATGATGAAATGCAAGTAGATAGGGTGGTAAAGGTGGTGTATGGTATGCTTGCCATTAATAGTTGGGGAGTTGAGTACAAGAGTCAGGATGTCATGTTGCAGCTTTATAAGACTTTGGTTAGGCCACACTTAGTATTGCGTTCAATTCTGGTTGCCACATTACAGGAACGGTGTGGAGGCTTTGAAGAGGGTGCAGAAGAGGTTTACCAGGATGTTGCCGGGATTAGAGGGTATGAGTTATAAGGAGAGATTAGAAAAACTCGGACTATTTTGTCTTGAGCGGTGGCGGCTGAGGGGAGACTTGATAGGAATTTCTAAAATTATGAGATATATAGATAGGGTTGACAGTCAGAATCTCTTTTTCCCAGGGTTGTAATGGCGAAATCTAGGGGGCATGCATTTAAGGTGAGAGGTGAAGGACAGGTTTTTTCCCCACAGTGTGGTAGGAGTCTGGAACACGCTGCCAAGGGGTGTTGGAGGCAGATACTACAGGGGCATTTAAGGGACTTCTAGATAAATGCATGAATATGCAAGGAATGGAGGGATATGGAGCAAGGGAAGGTAGAAGTGGGGGGGCGGTATTAGTTTAGTTTGGCATCATGTTCAGCACAGCATTGTGTGCCAAAGGGCCTGTTCCTGTGCTGTAGGGTTCTGTGGTTTGGAGGGGGGTGGACAAGATCAGAAGTCATATGGCACCAGGTTATAGTCCAATAGGCTTATTTGAAATCACAAGCTTTCGGAGGTCTCCTGATGAAGGAGCAGTGCTGCGAAAACTTGAGATTTCAAATAAACCTGTTGGATTATAACCTGATGTCATGTGACTCCTGACCATGCACAGCTCTATGTTTTATGTAATTGAAAAATCGCACCTAGTTTTTGTGGCTTTATTTGGGGGGTGGAAATAAAAGGTATATTAAATGTGACTGAATGAGAGAGAGAAATTTTAAAATTGCCTTGAGGTGACATTAATGCAGCAGGAAAATCCAGCATTGGGGTTTCAACAGCATGCTTCAATTGAAATAATAAAATGTGTGTATATTTCTATAACTGACTACCTGCCAAGAAAACAAAACCTCATTGAGGAGATACTGCCAAGAAAACAGCAAACCAAACCGGTTCCCTCCTTGCCTGAATATTCTTGTGCACCTCTTCTCTCCAAATTGGAAGATGATTAATAATTCTGATCTCTATTTGACTGATCTTATTCACTTGTTCTTGGTCCAAGTGGGTGTAACTATTGCCTTGAATTTTTCAGAATGGAAACTTTCCACCTGTGCGTTTCTGGCAGGCGAATACTTTCCTGTTCAGTTTGGGAAAACAGTATGTTGTTAGGTATAGAGTCATAGTCAGAGTCATACAGCAAAGAAACAGACCATTTGGTCCAGTCAGTCCATGCTGACCATGGTCCCAAACTAAACTAGACCTGCCTGCCTGCGCTTGGCCCATATCTTTCCAAACATTTCTTATTTACATACTCATTCAAATGTCATTGAAACACTAGCGGTACCCACATCTACTGCTTCGTGTGGAAGTTTATTCCACACACAAACCACTCTGTGTAAAAATGTTGAACCTCGTGTCATTTTTAAATCTTTCTTTTTAAAAATCTCACTTTTTAAAAATATGCCCCCTAGTGTTGAAATCGCCCTATGGAAAAGATACCTGCCATTCACCTTATCACCTTTGATCTTATAAACCTCTGTAAGGTCATCCCTCAACTCCTACGCTCCAGTGGGAAAAGTCCCAGTCTTTCTAGCATTTCCCTACAACGCAAACCCTCCATTCTAGGCCACATCCTGGTAAATCTTTTTCTGACCTCTCTTCAGCTTAATAATATCCTTACTGTAACAGGGCAGCCTGTTCACATTACTCCAGAAAAGGCCTCACCAATGTCCTGTACAACTTCAATATGATGTCCTAACTCCTATACTCAAAGAACTGAGCAATAAAGGCAAGCATGCTAAAAGTTGTCTTAACCACCCTGTCTACCTGTGATGCAAATTTCAAAGAATTATATACGTGAGCCCCTAGGTCTCTGTTCAACAATGCTACCCAGGACCCTGCCATGAATTGTATATGTCCTACTGTTTGATTTATCAAAATGCAATATCTTGGGTTTATCCAAATTAAACCCCAGCTACCGTCCCACAGCTTATTGACCCAATTGATCAACATTCTGTTTTAATATTAGATAATCTTTTTCACTGTTGAGTATACCACCAATTTTGGTGTCATCTGCAAACTTACTAACCGTGTCTTCTATTGTCTCATCTAAATCATTTACTTAAATGACAAACAAAAGTGATCCTAGCACTGATCCCTGTGGAATACCGCTAGTAACAGGCCTCCAATCTGAAAAACAATGCTCCACCACCACTCTGTCTCTGCCGTTAAATCAATTTTGCATCCAATTGGCAAGCTCTGTCTGAATCCCATGTGGCCTAACTTTACTAATTAGTCTACCATGTGAAACCTTGTCAAAGACTTTAGTAAAGTTCCTTGGAGCCAAAGATTTCCACCTGAAGTAGTTAAATACTTAGCAGATAAGAAATTCATTAGCTTCTTTTTAGTCCATAACCATGGCATTGTCCCAAGATTGCAAGGAAAGTTCGATAATTCACCTCTACAAACAAAATGGTAGCAGTTGATCTGTGATATTCATTGTGGTATTTCATTTCTCTCCCCAGCAGGAGAAGTTTCTGCAAGGGTTATTCGCAGCAGGATCATCACTTGTCCTAGAAATTCTGCACCCAGAATCGTTGTAGGTTCAGTACTGGGTGAGGAATGTCCAACTTGATTTTTGCAGTGTATCAGATTTAGGAAAGGTCCTGCAACAGAGTAAAGAGCTCGGTGTGGTGGTGGTTGACCTAACAAAGTCCCTTGCTGCAGGAACTTTTAAGGCCTGCAGAAGGTGCTGTTTTTACTTTTTCAGAGTAGCCATATTTTACCATGGTCATTCTTGGTGGCATTATGACTAATGTGGTGCAGAATAGTGCCTTATTAGATGCATTTCCTGTCACCAGTGACATGGAACAAGGCTGTACATTAGCTTCCATTCTGTTTGCTAGGTTGGTTGGTTGGACAGTTGGTTTGCGATGCAGTGTGACAGCAGCATGGGTTCAATTCCTGCAACAGCTGAGGTTACGATGAAGGACACTCCCTCAACCTGTCCCCTCATCTGAGATGTGGTGACTCTCTGGTTAAACCACCATCAGTTGTCTGTTAGCCCTATGATCTGGTAGGACAGTGGCAACTTTACTTTCTCTTCAGCTGCTGCCAATGTTCTTTTATTCATTATTCAAGAGAGGTGTGAGTGTTGCTGAGATTTGTTGCCTAGCCTTAATTCCCTTTGAACTGAATTGGCTTTCTAAGCTAATTCAGAGGGTGGTTCAGAGTTAACCAGGTTTCATAGAACACGGAACAGTACAGCTCAGTACTGGCCCTTCGGCCCACGATGTTGTGCCAAACTTTTAAACTAATCCTAAAGTCTACCTAACCTCCTCCCCTACCTTTATACTATCATCCATATGCTTATCTAATGGCCGCTTAAATGCCCCGAAATGAGGCCGACTCCACTACCCTCTCTGGCAATGCATTCCATGCCCCTGCCACTCTGAGTGAAGAACCTACCTCTGACGTCTCCCCTGTATCTACCTCCATTCACTTTAAAACTATGCCCCCGAGTAACAGCTACCTCTACAGTAGGAAAACGTCTCTGGCTGTCCACTCTATCTATACCTCTGATCGCTTTGTACACCTCTATCAATTCACCTCTCATCCTTCGTTGCTCTAAAGAGAAAAGCCGTAGCGCTCTCAACCTTTCCTTGTAAGACCTTCCCTCCAATCCAGGCAGCATCCTGGTAAATTTCCTCTGCACCTTTTCCAACGCCTCCACATCTTTCCTGTAATGAGGCGACCAGAACTGGACACAATACTCCAGATGTGGCTGAACCAGGCTTTTGTACAGCTGGAGCATAACTTCACGACTCTTGAACTCAATCACACGATTAATGAAATCTAACGCACCGTACGCCACCTTAACAATCCTATCCACCTGGGTGGCAGCTTTCAGGGAACTGTGGACATGAACCCCAAGATCCCTCTGCTCCTCCACACTGCCAAGAATCTTTCTGTTAACCTTGTATTCTGCTTTCAAGTTTGTCCTTCCAAAATGAATCACCTCTCGCTTTTCAGGGTTAAACTCCATCTGCCACTTCTCAGCCCAGCTCTGCATTCTATCAATGTCCCTTTGTAACCTAGAACAGCCCTCCGCACTGTCCACAACGCGACCCACCTTCGTATCGTCCGCGAACTTGCTAATCCACCCTTCCACTCCTACATCCAAATCATTTACAAAAATCACAAATAGAACAGGTCCCAGAACAGATCCTTGTGGTACACCACTCATAACTGAGCAGCATGTTGAATATTTTCCGTCCACTACCACCCTTTGTCTTCTAAGGGTCAGCCATTTCTGAATCTAATCTGCCACGTTTCCCCCTATCCCATGCCTCCTTACCTTCTGCATGAGCCCACCATGGTGAATGTTATCAAATGCCTTAAATCCATGTATACCATATCCACTGCTCTACCTTCATCCACGTGTTTGGTGACCTCTTCAAAGAGTTCAGTAAGGTTTGTGAGGCATGATCTACCCCTCACAAATCCATGCTGACGATCATGAATCAAATTGTGCCTTTCCATGTGATCATAAATCCTATCTCTGAGCCCTTTCCAGTAATTTGTCCACCACTGACACAAGACTAACTGGCCTATAATTTCCAGGGTTATCCCTATTCCCTTTTTTGAACAGGGAAATGACGTTTGCCTCTTTCCAATCTTCCGGTACTGTACCTGTGGACAATGAGGATGAGAGGATCATCACCAAAGGCCCTGTGATCTCTTCCCTCACTTCCCATAGAATCCTTGGATAAATCCCATCAAGGCCCGGGGTGCTTATCTATCTTCAACTTCCTCAAAATTCCTAGTACATCTTCCTTAGTAACATCCATCTCCTCTAGCCTGTCAGCCTGTTTCACATTGTCCTCCTCTACAACTAGGTCCCTCTCAGTTGTGAATACTGAAGAAAAGTATTCATTAAGGACCTCCCCTATCTCTTTGGGCTCCGTGCACAAATTCCCTTTACGATCCTTGATCGGCCTTACCCTTTCTCTGGTCATTCTCTTATTCCTCACGTACGTGTGAAAAGCCTTGGAGTTTTCCTTGATCCTATCTGCCAAGGTTTTCTCATACCCCCTTATAGCTCTCCTTTCTTCAGTTCCTTTCTGGATAACTTGTATCCCTCTAGAGCCTTTTCTGTTCCTTGTTTCCTAATCCTTACGTAAGCATCCTTCTTCCTCTTAACCAGTCGTTCAACCTCTCTTGAGAACTGAGGCTCCCTCACTTGACTGCATCTTCCCTGCCTGCTAGGGACAAACATATCGAGCAAACGCAGTATGCATTCCTTAAACAATCTCCACATTTCAATGGTGCTGTTCCCTGACAGCATCTGTTCCCATTTTATGTTACCCAGTTCTTGCCTTACAGAATTATAATTACCCTTCCCCCAATTATAAACCTTACTCTGCTGTATGTACCTATCCTTTTCCATGACTATTGTAAAAGTGACAGTTATGATCGCTACCGCCAAAATGCTCTCCTATCAACAGGTCTAATACTTGGCCCGGTTTATTGCCCAGCACCAAATCCAAAGTGGCCTCTCCTGGTGTTGGTCTATCTATGTACTGTGTCAGGAATCCTTCCTGAACGCACTGGACAAACTCTGCTCCATCTAAACTATTACAACTAAAATATTTCCAATCAATATTTGGAAAGTTGAAGTCCCCCGTGACTACACCCCTGTGACTTCTGCACTTTTCCAATATCTGCCTCCCAATCTGCTCCTCCACTTCTCTGCAACTATTAGGGGGTCTGTTTTTTTAAAAAAAAATAACCCCAACAAAGTGACTGCTCCTTTCTTGTTCCTGACCTCAACCCAAACTGACCCTGTAGACATATCATTCTCGAACTGCCTTTCAGTAGCTGCTATACTAGCCCTGACTAGTAATGCCACTCCCCCGCCTCTCTTTCCACACTCCCTATTTCTTTTAAAGCATCTAAATTCTGGAACTTCCGACAACCATTGCTGTCCCTGAGTTACCCAAGTTTTTGTAGTTCCAAGTACTGACCCATGCTCTAAGTTCATCCGCTTTATTTCTGGTACTCCTGGCATTGACGTATACACACATCAAACCATCTCTGTGTCCACAGTTACACTCCATCGACTGCATTTCTTTCTTAACAACTTCACTCCCTGTTGTGTCTGTTGGAAGGCTGAATACCTCATCCTCTGAATTCCAAATCCAGTTCCCCACCCCCTGCCAATCTAGGTTAAACCATCCCGTACAGCTCGAGCAAACCTCCCTCCCAGGATATTTGTGCCCTTGTGGTTCAGGTGCAACCCGTCCTTTGTGTACAGGTCCCACCTTCCCCAGAATGTGCTCCAATTATCCACATAATGGAAGCCCTCCCTCCTACACCAGCCCTGTAACCACGTGTTTAGCTGCACTCTCTCCCTGTTTCTTAACTCTGAGATTTTGGAGTAGATCTGTAGCTCGGGTTGTGGGTGTTGAGGTTGGTTGGCTCGCTGAGCTGGTTGTTGTTCCGCAGACATTTCGTTACCGTGCTTGGTAACATCCTCAGTGCAGCCTCTGATGAAGCGTCGGTGTGTTTTCCCCCTGGTTTTTAAACTCTGGGGTCCGTTGTGATGTATTGCCGCACTTCTGGGTTTCCTCCGTAGTGGAACGTATATGGGGTCGCGTTCAATGTGTTTATTAATAGCATGCTTCGTGGAGTGCCATGCTTCCAGGAATTTTCGTGCTTGTCTCTGCCTAGCCTGTCCCAAGATCTTGGTGTTGTCCCAGTCGAAGTGGTGGTTCTCCTTGTCCGTGTGGATTGAGATGAGTGAGCATTGGTCTTGTCTTTTTGTAGCCACTTGGTGTTCATGTACTCTTGTTGTTAGTTTCCTTCCTGTTTGATGTGTTTCTCGCAGTGTCTGCAGGGGATCTTGTCGATCACATTGGTCCTGTCCATGGCGGGGAGTGGGTCTTTAGTTCGGGTGAGCACTTGTTGCAGGGTTGATGTGGGCTTGTGTGCCACTCTGATGCCCAGCGATCGTAGAAGTCTTGTGAGTTCTGACGTGTTCCTGATGTAGGGTAGTGTGATGAGTGTGTCGGGGCGTGTAGAATCTTTCTGATGCTGTTCCTGTAGGCGTCTCCTGACCCACTTCTTCGGATATCCATTATCCTTGAACACTTGGAAGAGGTATTCCTCCTCCTCTTGGCGTAGTTCCATGTTGCTGCAGTGTGTTGTTGCCCTTTTAAATGGTGTTCACACACCGCTTCGTTTGTCTGTGCTGGGATGGTTACTATTGAAGTTCAATGCCTGGTTTGTGTGTGTGGCTTTTTAGGGGTACTTTCGTTTGCAGTTCCCCATTTGTCTTGCATAAAGTACAACGAAAAGTCCCACACACTCCACGAAGCATGCTATTAATAAATACATTGAACTCGACCCCATATACATTCCACTATAGAGGAAACCCGGAAGTGAGGCAATCCATCGCAATGGACCCCAGAGTTTAAAAACCAGGCGGGAAAACACACCGCTTCATCAGAGGCTGCACTGAGGATGTTACCAAGCATGGTAACGAAACGTCTGCGGAACAACAAACTAGCTTGGCGAGCCAATCAACCTCAATTTCTTACCTCGTTATCACATGGCACTGATAGTAATCCAGAAGTTACTACCCTGTTTGTCCTGGACTTCAGCTTCCACCCTAACTCCCTGTACTCATTTTTCACATTCTCAGTCCTTTGGTACCAATGACATAGGTAGAAAATGTGTACCATGACTGCTGGTTGCTCACCCTCCCCCTTAAGGATCTTGAAGACACGATCCGAGACATCACGGACCCTGGCACCCGGGAGGCAACATACTATCTGTTCATCTTGTTCGCATCCACAGAACCGCCTATCTGTGCCTCTTATTATGGAATCCCCTGCTACAATTGCTCTCCTATTCTCCCCTCCTTCCCTTTTTTGTGCCGCAGGGCCAGGCTCAGTGCCAGAGACCTGTCTGCTATGGCCTTTCCCTGGTAAGCCCCCCCCCCCCCAAGTATACTTATTATTGAGGGGAACGGCCACAGGGGATCCCTGCACTGTCTGCCTATCCCCTTTCCCCTTCCTGACAGTCACCCAGCTACCTTTTTCCTGTACCTTGGGTGTGACCACCTCTCTATAACTTCTCTCTATCACCCCCTCAGTCTCCCAAATGATCCGGAGTTCATCCAACTCCAGCTCCAGTTCCCTAACGCGGTTTTTGAGGAGCTGGAGTTGGGTGCACTTCTCGCAGGTGAAGTCAGAGGGGACGGCAGCAGTGACCCTTACCTCCCACATCCTGCAAGAGGAGCATGCAACTGCCCTAGCTTCCATTCCCTCTACTCTAGATTTCCAGAAGAGTAATTTAAAAAAAAGCCTTACCTTACCGACCCTCCACACAGTCTTTTTTTTTGGTTAGAGCAGGATGGGTGGGAGACACTACACGTGTAGTGTTTCGGGTTTAGCTAATGCCTGAATATAGAAGTTCTTTCCTGCCTCGCGTTCTCTCCACACACCTGCTGCTGAAAACTAGAAGGCCGCTGCTGCACGAGGTAAGACTATACAGAGGGAAAAAAAAATTACCTTCCCATCGGCACCCTGGCTCGCGCTGCTGCTGAAAACAAGAGGACTCTGGCCTTGTGGCTCTGGAGTGACATTATAGGCTAGACAAGGTAAAGATGACAAATTTCCTTTCCCATAGGATATAAATGAAAGTGATGGATTTTTTGCTCAACAGTCGACGTTGGTTACATGCTTGCCGTTAGACAAATCTTTCATTACAGATTTTAGTGAATTTAAATTTCACCATCTGCTGTGGTGGGGTTTGAGCCATTAGAATAGGCCTCTGGATTACCAATTCTGTAATATTACCATTACACTGCTGCCTGCCCCATTTTGATATCAAATGTTTTCAAAAAATTCTGACTTGCACTGTCCAGCTGTGGTTCGAGGCAAGTAATTAAACAATGGGGTGATAATTGACTGCCATGGCTTTTCAGTATGCTGCGTGTATTTCTGCAAATGATTTTTGGGCATCTGAGTGATAAAAGGTACCTGTTTAGATGTTGCGATAACAAGGTGTA
>JAHRHZ010000034.1:9574246-9586810 GCA_024137785.1 Ginglymostoma cirratum | reverse complement strand
GGCCTAGACCTGAAACGTCAGCCTTCTTGCTCCTCTGATGCTGCTTGGCCTGCTGTGTTCATCCAGCTGTACACCTTGTTATCTCAGATTCTCCAGCATCTGCAGTTCCTACTATCTCTGATCAGATTTAGATGTTGCCTTTTTCCTTTGTGGAGCATTTTTTTTTAAGAAAAGCCAATCTTCATTGATATTTGATTGTTGCATATTAAACCAATGGAAAAATATTGCTTAATTAAAACACACATATGTTGGCATCAATGCTAATATCTAGGGTCCCTGAAAAAGGAACTTTGAATAGAATTAAATCAAACAACAGATACGTTGCCAGATCAGTATTTTGGTGGAAAGAGTATTGAGAGTGCAAATCCACCAAGTACAGCAGCAATTTATCTCTATGTAGCACTTCTAACTTAATAAAATATGCCAAGGAACTTCACAGAAATATTATAAAACAATGGATAATACTGAGCCATGCTGTATTTGGACAAATAATCGCAAGCCTGTTCAGAGTCCTTGAGGGAGGCAATGGCTTATTGGTATTATTACTAAATTATTAATCCAGAGACCCAAATGATGTTCTGGGGAGATAAAAGGTGCTGCAAATGCTGGAGAATCCGAGATAACGAGCATGGGGCTGGATGAACACAGCAGGTCAAGCAGCATCATAGGAGCAGGAAAACTTGACGTTTCGGGCCTAGACCCTTCTTCAGAAATGGGGGAGGGGAAGAGGGTTCTGAAATAAATAGGGAGAGAGGGGGAGGCGGGTAGAGGATGGATAGAGGAGAGGATAGGTGGAGAGGAGGCAGACAAGTCGAAGAGGCGGGGATGGAGCCAGTAAAGGTGAGTGTAGGTAGGGGGACTTCAAATCCTGCCATGGTCGACGGAGGAATTTAAATTCAGTAAAAGTCTAGAATTAGAGTCTAATGTTTTTGTGATTACCATGAAACTGTTGCTGATTGTCAGAAAAACCTACCTAGTTCAGGAAATTGCCATCCTTACCTGATTAGGCCTACATGTGACTCCAGATCCGCAGTGTGGCTGACTCTTAAGAGTAACATTAAGTTATGGAAAAGCAATAAATGCCTACATGCTGTGAATGAATTCAAAATAAAATTGATATCCTAATGGAGAAAAGTGAGGTAGAGGTAGAGGTGGAATTCCAGAGCTTGGAGCCTAGGCAAACTGAAGATACAAACAACCATGCGGTTGATGTTGCCGACATGGATTCCACGATATATTTTGACAAGGTTATGCATGACAGACTGACTAGGAGCTAAGGGGAGCTCGGACAATTTGGCAAATTGGATCCAAAGTTGGCTTATTAGCAAGATGGTTGAAGGGTGATTTTTGTGACTGGAACCCAGTGTCCAGCGGAGTACCATTGGGTTTGCTGGGGTTCCTTGCTGTTTTTGTGTTCGTTAGTGATCTATAAATGAACATAGGAAGTCTGAGCAATAAGTTTGCGGGTGAAGTGAAAATTGCCCGTGTGGTAAATAGTGAAGTGGAAAGACAGTGGCAAATGGGATTTAATCCTGTAAAGGGATTGGAAGAGAGAGGCTGCAGAAAAAAAAATTCCCAAGGTGTTGCCTGGGCTAGAACGGTTCGACTATTAAGAGATGCTTGATTGGCTGGAATTGTCTTCCTCGGAACAGAAGTCTGAGGGAGAACCTGCTTGAGGTATACAAAGTTATGTGTGGCATGTATGTGGTAAATAGGGAGAAGATTTTCCTCTTAGTAGAGAGGTCAGTAACAATGGGGTCACATTTTTAACGTAAGGCGCAGCTATTTCGCAGGGATTTGATAACGTTTTTCTTTCACACTAAGCATTGTGGGCATCCAGAGCACTCTACCTGTAAAATGTGGTAGGAGTGGGAACCCTGCAGATAATTGAAAACAAAAAATTGTTCATTTAGATGAACACTTGAAATGCCGCAGCTTACAAAGCTGAGTCAAGTGCTGGGAAATGCGATTAGAATAGGTTTGATCAGCACAGACATGAAGGGCTGAAGGATCACTTTCCATGCCATAAAAATTCTCATTCCACAATTCTGTGACTGATGGAATAATTAAAATTCAGAATGCAAAAGAGACCAGAATTTGAGAAGCACAGATGTCTTTGAGGTGTTGAGATTGAGAAGATTACAGAGGTAAATAGATTACAGAGATAAAGGGAGGTGATGGCCTAGTGGTATTGTCGCTGGATTGATAATCTGGAGACCCAGATAATGTTCTGGGGACCCGGGTTTGAATCTTGCCACGGCAGATGATGGAATTTGAATTCGATAACTGTCTGAAATTAAGAATCTAATGATGACTGAATCCATTGTTGATTGCCAGAAGAACCCATCAGGTTCACGAATGCCCTTTAGGGAAGGAAACTGCCATCCTTATCTGGTCTGGCTTACATGTGACACCAGACCCACAGCAATGTGGTTGACTCCAAACTTCCCTCTGGGCAATTAGGGATGGGCAATAAATGTTGGCCAGTGTTACCCTCATCCTGTGAATGAATAAAGAAAAAATGGCCATAGATGGATTTGAAAATAAAAGTTGAGAATCTTAAAAAAATGATGTTCAGCTGAGCACCTGGTGTAGGTCAGCAAATGCAGGAGTGAAAAGGAATGAGACTTGCTGTGTGGTAGGACAAGCAGAGCATTCTTGGATGACTTCAATTTTGTGGAATTTAGAATGCTGGAGACCACCCAGTACGTGTGTTAATTCTGAATATTACCACCGCTGTTTTAGATTTGGAGTGCTCGGATTGCATTTGGTGATCCTGTAAACTTGCTTTTAGAAGAAAAATGTGTTTGTTGGTTGGCTGAAGTTCAGACAACAGCAAATTTAAAACTTGCGTTGCTTGACATCTCTCAAAACCAGACTTCTCCATGAGCTAGTGCAAAAATTGAGGATGTCCAGCAATTAATCCTGATTCATTTTTATTTAAACCCATGTTAGCCTTTTGTTTTGCTTTTCACCAGTTTTCGGCATGAATCGGTTGAGATTTATTTTCCAGAAATCATTCATAACCAGTTTTGCTTTTGAGCTATTTTTGTGCAATGTGTCCTTTTTGTTTGACGCATGGCAAATAGTTTGAATTGTCTCCAGTTTGCATCCTCCAGGCTACCTGCCAAATCTGGCATGTTACCAGGTTATGCACTTTTCAGTAACACAGTGCAAAGTGTTCTTGAATTCGGTGTTTGTCTGTGTGACAATAATAATAATAGCTTGTCCTGAAGACTGCACTTGTTCATGATTTTCTGTTTCAGACCAGAGATGACTGACTTGTATTTTAAATAACTCAGTCGAACCTTTTCAAAATGCATTTACTTATTGCATTAGCTAGCTGATAACATGTATTGCTACTTAATTGGTGTAGTAAATTGATTCCATCAGGGCTTCCTGGCTCCAGACTACATTACAGCTGTGGTAAAAACATAGATGAAAGAGCTGTATTTCAGACATGATAGCCCTGATACCAAAGTAGCATTTGAGTGTGCATTTCATTATCGGGATGAGGGCATCGCTGGCTTGGCCGGCATTTATTGCCCAGAGGGCAGTTCAGAGTCAACCACGTGGGTCTGGAGTCACATTTAGGCCAGACCAGGTAAGGATGGCAGTTTCCTTCCCTAAAGGACATCAGTGGACCAGATGGGTTTTTCCTGACAATCGACAGTGAATTCATGGTCATCATTAAGCTCCTAATTCCAGACGTTTTATTGAATTCAGATTCCACCAACTGCCATGGTGGGATTCGAACCTAGGTCCCCAGAACATTATCTGGGTCTCTGGATTAATAGTCCAGTGACAATACCACTAGGCCATCACCTCCCCTCAAGGTACCAAGGATCTGAAGCAAAATTGAAGTCATGGTAATTGTGAAAGACTCGCTACTGGTTGGAGTCATAGGAGGAAGAGTAGGTCTTTCAACCAGTTGAATCCACTGCACCGTTCAACATGACTATGGCTCATCACGCATCTTGGTACCATTCTCCTCTCTCCCCAAACCCTTTTTGACATGTTTAGCTTTGATACCTTTAGTTCAGATGAGCCGATGAGCCGTGGAGTGGCAGGTGGAGTTTATTTTAGATAAACATGAAGTGCTGTATTTTGGAAGGGAAAATCAGGGCAGGACCACTTAATTGTAAGGTCCTGGGGTGTGTTTCTGAACAAAGACTTCTTGGAGTGCTGGTTCATAGTTCTTTGAAAGTGGAGTCGCAGGTAAACAGGATAGTGAAGATTATCTTTGGTATGCTTGCCTTTATTGGTCACTGCCTTGAGTATAGGAGTTGGGAGGTCATATTGTGGTTGTACCGTGCATTAGTTAGGCCACTTTTGGAATGCTGTGTGCAGTTCTGGCCTCCCTGCAATAGGAAGGTTGTTGTGAATCTTGGAAGGGTTCAGGAAAGATTTACAAGGATGTTGCCAGGGTTGGAGAGTTTGAGCTTTACGGAGAGGCTGAATAGGCTGTGGCTATTTTCTCTGGAGTGTAGGAGGCTGTGGAATGACCTTATAAAGGTTGATAAAATAATGAGGGGCATGGATTGGGTAATTAGTCAAGATCTTTTCCCTGGGGTGGGGGAATCAAGAACCAGAAGGCATAAGTTTGTGAGAGGAGAAAGATTTAAAAGGGACCTAAGGGGCAACTTTTCCACGCAGAGGGTGGTGTGTGTATGGAGTGAGCTGCCAGAGGAAGTGGTGGAGGCTGGTGCAAACACAATGTGTAAGAAGCATCTGGATGGGCATATCAGTAGGAAGGATTTAGAGGAATATAGTTTAAATTGCTGGCAAATGGGACTAGATTAATTTAGAATATCTAGTTGGCATGGTTGAGTTGGCACGGAGGGTCTTTTCCGTTTTGTACAGCTCAATGACTTGCGATTTGCCCCATACAGCCTTCTGTGATAGAGAATTCCACAGGTTCACCTCTTCCGAGATGGAGATGTTTTCCCTCGGCTCGGTCTGAAATATCCTAATGTATGTCCTTAATCCTTGTTCTAAAACCCCAGTTATGGTAGACATCACTCTGCTTCCAGTCTGTACAGCCCTGTCACAATTTTATTTATTATTTTAATGAAATCCCCCTCTCATTCTTTGAAACTTTAGTGAATACAGATCCAGTCAACTCAATCTCTCCACGTAGGACAAACCTACCTACCAACCTAGCAATCAGTGTAGAGAACCTGAACTATTCTCTGTGTATGGCAGGTATATCTTTTAGGAACAGGAGTAGATGACTCAGCCCATCAAAACTAGTCTGCTATCTAATACTGTGGTAATCCGTACAAGTCCTAGGGGAATCTCTAATTTATCTCCTCGTGGAGCTCATCAAGTATGAGTTCCCTTGGCACAGGCAGTGCCCTGCCAGCTGCACATCATCATATGAGCCCTTTATAAAGCAGACCCAGTGCGCATTGCCCATATGGGCTTTGCATTTAAATTTCAAATTGGCTGCACAGGTGATTTACTGGTGGTGGTTAATAGTTAAAAACACAAAAAATGTCATGGTAATTTGGTGGTGGGAATGCTGTTCAATTATGTGTAAGAGGACTTCCTGATATAAAAAGCAGACCCAGGGATGGGTCTACAGAACTGTTTGTCCCAGGCTAGGACAAGCCTTTGGACACCTCAAGTAGTGGCTCTATTTTGGTGTTCAATGATAAACAGTATCACTTCCAGTCAGGCGTCCTGAGTTATTACAAATACAGTCATTTCTAATTGAACACTTCCATGCCTTGAGTACAAACCATCCCATAACTCATACACCAGTAATAACCAAAGGTTTATCAACCTCTAGAATTAGAATTCGATTTCTACTGAGCTTCCATAGCTGTCTGAGGTAAAGGGTTCAAAAGATTCACTGAGTAAAATCATTCCTCCCCATCTTGTTTCTAATTGTCCATATTCTTATCTTTAAACTGTGCCTCTGATTCTCGACTCTCCAACCAGGAGAAACGTCTTACCTGCATCTATCCTGACTAGTCTGTTCACAGCCTAGTCAGGAGCCTGACGTAGTCATCATCATGGAATCTTAACTTAGTGTCCCAAGCATAACTGTCACCTTCCCTGGATGTAAGTGCCCAGCATCATGGATGCCAGTCTTTAGCCAATTTGATTCATTTTGAGTGATATCAAGAAACGGTTGAAGCACTGGATATTGTAAAAGCTATGGCCCTGACAATATTCCGTGATAGCCCAGAAGACTTGTGCTCCATAATATGCTGCTCCCCTAGCAAAGCTGTTCCAGTACAGCAGCAATTCCAACGTCTGTCTGGCAATGTGGATAGTTACCCAGGTATGCCCTGTACAGAAAAAGCAGGACAAATCCAACCCAGCCAGTTACTGCCCCATGAGTGTATTTTTGAATGTCAGTAAAGTGATGGAAGGTATCATCAACAGTGCTATCAAGCAGCACCTGCTCAGCAACAACTTGCTCAGTGTCGCCACGTTTGGGTTCGGCAGGAACCACTCAGCTCCTGACCTCATTACAGCCTTGGTTCAAGAGTGGACAAAAGCACTAATTCCAGAGGTGAGGCAAGAGTGACATCCCTTGACATCAAGGCCACATTTGACCAAATGGGGCATGATGGAGCCCTATTAAAACTGAAATCATTGGAAATCAGGGCAAACTCTCTGCTGGATTGGAGTCATGTCTGACATAGCAAGATAGTTGTGGTTGTTAGAGGTCAGTCATGTCTGCTCTAGGACGTTGCTACGGGAGTTCCTCAGGGTCGTGTCCTTGGCCCAGCCATCTTCAGCTGCTTCATTCATGACCTTCCTTCCATCACAAAGTGAGAATCTTTGCCACTGATTGTACAGTGTTCAGCATTATGCTCTGATATTGAAGCAATCCATATTCAAATGCACCAAGATCTGAACAATATGTACAGTGTTCAGCACTATGCTCTGATATTGAGGCAATCCATATTCAAATGCACCAAGATCTGAACAATATCCTAGCTTGGTCTGACAAGTAGCAAGTAGCATTCTTATTGACCATCTTCAATAAGAGTTTAATCACCACCCCTTGACGTTCAGTGGTATTCCCATCGGTATCAACATCCTGGGGGTTACCTTGACTAGAAACTCAACTCGACTGCTATACAGGTATACCAACAACAGCGTTCAGAGGCTAGCAATACTGTGGCTCACCACCTGATTCCCCAAAGCCTGACCACCATCTACAAGGCACATGTCAAGTGTGTGATGGAATACACTTCCCTTGCCTAGATGATTGTAGCTCTAACAGCACTGAAGGAGCTTGATGGCATTCAGGAGAAAGCAGCTGACTTGATTGGAACCACATCCACAACCATCCACTCCCACCACGCCTGATGCTCAGCAGCAGCAGTGTACACTATCTACAATGAAACAAAGAACTGTGGATCCTGGAGATATGAAAAAGAAATACAGAATTGATGGTGAAACCCAGTAGGCTGGCACAACATCTGATGAAACATCATTGGACTCAACATCAACTTTGCTTTCTCCCCATAGATACTGCCAGACCTGCTGACTTTTGCGACAGTTTCTGATTTTGTACTGTCTGCAAGATGCACTGCAGAAATTCACCAAAGATTCTTAGACAGCACTTTCCAAATGACCACTTCCATCTCGAAAGACAAGGGCCACTGATATATGGGAATGCTACCACCTGCAAGTTTCCCTCCAAGCTACTCAACATCCTTACTTGGAAATATATTGCCATTCCTTCACTGTCACTGGGTCAAAATCTTGGAATTCTCTCCCTAACGGTATTGTGGGTCAATCTACAGTGCAGGGAGTATAACAGTTCAAAAAGACAGCTCACCACCACTTTCTCGAGGGCAGCCAGGGACAGGCAATAAATGCTGGCCAATCAGTAACTCCCATGTCCCATGAGTGAATAACTTTGAAAAAAGCTTGTATGTCCTTTTAAATATTTTGTAGGGTTCCACAAGGTCACATCTCATTCTTTGAATCTCTGGAGAACGCTGAGCCTGTTTTCCCTAATCATAGCGCAACCGCCATCAGGGAAACAAGTCTGGTGAACCTTTGTTGCAGTCCATGCTTACCATATCTTCCCTAACATAAGGAGATCAAAACTGCACATAGTAATCCATGTGTGATCTCTCCAAATTCCTATGCAGTGGTAAGGTTTTATTACTCCTGTACTCAAATCTTCTTGCAGTAAAGGCTAACAGGGCAGCGTGGTGTCTCAGTAGTAAGCACTGCTGCCTCGCAGTGCCAGGGACCTGGGTTTGATGCCACCCTTGAAATCGGATGTCTGTCTGTGTGGAGTTTGCACATTCTCCCTTTGTCTGTGAGGGTTTCCACCAATGTTCTGGTTCCCCCTCTCGGTCCAAAGATTTGCAAGTTAGGTGATTTGGCCATGCTAAATTGCCCAATGTGTCCACAGATGTGCAGTAGAGGTCGATTAGCCTTGGGAAATGCAGGGTTACAGTGATAGGGTTGGGAGTGGGGCGTGGGTCTGGGTAAGATGCTGTTTGGAGGTGGTGTTGATGGGCCGAATGTCCTCCTTTGGCGTTCTAGTGATTGTATGATTCCATTAGCTGCCTTGATAGCTGACTGCATCAAAATGTTAATTTTGGGTGACTTGTTAACAAGGACACCAAAGTCCCTGCACATGTACATTTTCCAGCCTCGTCATTGAAGAAATCCTCTGCACATCTGTTCTTTCTACCAAACCTTACGTTTTTCCACCTTGTATTTCATCAGTCATATTTTTATGCATTTGCCAAGCATGCCTCAATCCTGAGAAGGTCTTCTGAAAATCTTTCTCATAGCACACTTCCCTGCGTAACTTTGTATCATTTGCAACTGTTACATTTGATCTCCACACCCAAATCATTGTTACATCTTGTGAACAGCTAGCACTCAAGTCATGGTCCTTTGTAGTATTCCACTAGTCACAATTTGACAAAGTGTAATCTGTTCATTTCTATTCTGTTTTTAAAAATCTGTTAATCCCTGCCAGTACATCATTTTCTTATATGTGTTTTAATTTTGCCAACCAGCCTGTTGTGGTGGACCTTACCATAGGGTCATTAAGTATAACGCTAAGATAGATAAAGTTTTAATCAATAAGGGAATCAAGGGTTATGGGGATAAGTTAGAAAAGTGAGATTGAGGATTATCAAATCATCCATGATTTTATTGAATTGTGCAGCAGACTAGATTGGCTAAATGACCTATTTCTACTCCTGCACCACAAGGTCGTCTGAAAATCCTAATTCACTGCATCCGTCGATTTCCCATTATAAATTTGGTAAGTAATATACCTCCAAAAAAAATACACTCAATAAGTTCACCAAATGATTTTTCATTTGCAAATCTATGCTGATTATGCCTGGTCAGGTCATTTTATCTAAGTCTCAACTTATCATGTTCTTCATGATTGTAGCATTTTCCTTATTGATACAAGGCTTAAATAGTCTGTAGTTCCCTGTTTTTATTTTTCTCCCTGCTGCTTTCTTAAATAGCAAGGTGACGTTTTCAAACTTCCGATCTGCTAAGATCATTCCAGAGTGTATGGATATGTTTTGTAGTTTTTTTATCTTAGATGTTTTTATCTTAATACAAACAATATTGAAGAACACAAAAGTCAAGAATGTTATCACATGTAAATTAATTGAGTTCTTTTGATACATTGCCCAGCAGAAATGCATTTCGCCAGTTAGGGGCATAGGCTTGACAACACATGCATTAGTACGTTGTAAGTAAATACATCCTCAAGACTGCAGCAGATAATAAAATATCCCCTCGACAGTACCAAACTAGTCCTATTCATGTTGACAGTGCACTTGCCCCTTTCCTTCAAGAGGAGGCAACTTTAGTACAAGTTCCAATCCAGTATGTTAGCTCTGAGTTAGTAAATAGGTTTAAAACTTGTGAATAAGTAATTTTTTTCTCTTGTAATCAAATTTTTCCAGCCTGGGTGGGCTCTTTAGTTCCAGTTCTTCATGCATTGAATCAAGTAGGTGGTGTTACTGTGTTTCCAAGCAGGTGGTGGGAGTTTTAGACACACCCGCAGAGAGCATGGTGAGTGACAAATGGGAATGAGTCCTTCAGAAAACAAAGAGTGAAGGACATGTTGGTTTTAAGTTTAAAAATTATAGTATTTTCTAACTCGTTAAATAACTAATCTGGTTTGAGAATGGAAGAAGAAATCAGTCCTGAAGGAGGTGCTGAAGACCAAATGTGACTTAAGAACAAGGACTAGCCAATGGTCTGGTCTGAGCTTGAGAAGTATGTATCAAACTGGGTCCTTAAAGTTTGTCTGAATGGTTTCATCATAACCAGAAATGTAACACGTGTATAGGCACTGAATAGGCCAAATCAAACCCCAAAGTACAGGAAAGGTTTCATAGCACACCTAGTTGGTGAAGTTGTTTTATGGGATGAAACTGTCTAGTGTTGTGGCAGAAGATTAAGGTTGTGCAGTGACTACCAAGATCTCAATACCAAATTTAGCATTTTCTAATTATTTCTCATCTGACAGTGGCAGTACTCATTGCATTGCATTAGCAGCATGAATAAAATACTTCTGCATCTCCACATGCCTAGTGATCAAACTCTGGAGTGGAAAGATTTGAAAACATTACTGGTGTAAACCACAGGAAGTGAGAGGCTAAGAGCCGTGGTGTTTTTGTGCATGACCATGCTAGTTGTGGATCAATAATATGAGGAATAGGTGCCCTGGTGGCCTGCTGAAAGAACACCACTTATTAGTGTAACACATGTTTGGATCCCATATAAGTGAGCTGAAAAAGGTGCAGTTAAGAAATGACATCCAAATTACAGTTGTGCCAGAGGGTCTTAACGTCTGTAGTTCAAATATTGTGTATGTTTGAAGAAGCTGTTTGGAGATAGTGTTTGTGCTGATTGCAGTAGAGGAGACACCTCTCCGAAAATAGTGTGCTTTCCCACTTGATGTTTGTGTGCATTGTTTGTTAGATTATGGGATGGTATTAAACAGTGGATCATGAAAAAAAAGTGCGCAATAGCCAGTTCACTGGATGGTGAGGAATATTATTTCTTTGTGGAGGAATGATTCAGAAACCAAAAGAGCCGAATCTGATCCATTGTTGGACTTTTATGATGTCAGGACTGAAGTAACTTCCAGTGAATTCAAATAACTTTGCATTGAACAGTGAAGACAATGAATTTGGCAGTTCTAATTTTTCTTCGTGTGTGGTTTAGGGAATCCTTGTTGAATTAATTCATTCAATTAAATAAGTCACTGATCTAATGTGAATTACGAGCAACCTATACAGACGTTAGCTAGTTGTATTTTGTATTCTGCGTATAAGTTGACCCCCATTTATGAGAAGAATCTTTGAGGCTTACAAGATTTGACTATATCCAACATCTATAGAATGATTCCCTCCGAATTGAAACACTGACCGAGGTATAAAACATCATTCTGGCAATAATAAAACATGCTGTCGTTGGTATTTAAGGAGATCA
The DNA here is from genome assembly GCA_024137785.1 of Ginglymostoma cirratum. Classification (NCBI taxonomy): domain Eukaryota; kingdom Metazoa; phylum Chordata; class Chondrichthyes; order Orectolobiformes; family Ginglymostomatidae; genus Ginglymostoma; species Ginglymostoma cirratum. Next base: position 9,575,344 of record JAHRHZ010000034.1, on the reverse strand, counting down.
TGTCATTTTAATACATACCATACTGAATTAGTTCCAATATCTACAGTCATGTGTATCCTAGTTTATCGTACTATCAGTTCCATGGTTGCTAACAATTTGATAGTTTAGATCATTTACTGCACATCTTCAGTTAGTGCATGTAATCATTTGAGGTCAAGTACAGTAGTGGCTGCCACCAAACTTAATTATCACATTAGGGAATGGAAAACTGTGATGCCATTTAAAATGCAATGTAAATACCATTCACCCAACTGTTGGAATAAAATTGCTCAAGTATGAACCAAGGTGGTGGGTGTTGGCTGAAAAGCTCTTTTGAACAGCTTAATCCAATCCCTATGCATGTTCAAAAAGGGTTACTGAATATCAATTGAGTACAGTAACATGTAAACAAGAAAATGTCTCCAGGTTTGCTGAGGACATTTGTAGCACACCTAGCGCAGATCAGTATACTCTGCAAAGCCAAGAGATTGATTAGAAATGAATATTGGTCATTGACAAGACTTACAATCGTTTCTAAGATCCTGTTAAGAGTCCGGTACCACATGAGTCTTTCCCTACACCACATGTCACTGGTGGGTCGTAGCTTTGTGAAACTATGATGGGAACAAGTTTTTCTGGCTATCTCTCCAGATTTTGTGGTCAGGGTTTAGTTAAAAGGATGCCTTAAGTCGTCCTTCCTGCATGAGTGGCCTGTCCCTCTGCTACTCTGTGCACCTGTGAAAGAGCCCCGGGCATACTGAGAATTGTTGCATTTGGCCCCAAAAGCACAGCGCAAACCGAAGAAAACGTCTTTCTACATTTCTATATCACAACGTGTATATGTTTTCATGAGAATTTTAAATGATGGTCCTCTTTTGACCTATTTGATGCAATTTTTTTGGAGCATTTAATCTACAGTCTTCCCAAGTTTGGTGTTCCTCACCTGAAGAGCTACAGCTTCATTACTACATTTCACTTCTAGCCTGCGCAAAGCACTGGATATTGGAACAATATGGCTTTTATAGTGGGATAACAAGCATGGGGCTGGATGAACACAGCAGGTCAAGCAGCATCATAGGAGCAGGAAAACTTGACGTTTCGGGCCTAAACCCTTCATCA
>JAHRHZ010000034.1:9542517-9558687 GCA_024137785.1 Ginglymostoma cirratum | reverse complement strand
TCCTATCTACTAACATCATCCCGCCCCCTTGACCTGTCCGTCCTCCCTGGACTGACCTATCTCCTCCCTACCCCGCTACCTACACTCACCTTTACTGGCTCCATCCCCGCCTCTTCGACTTGGCTGCCTCCTCTCCACCTATCCCCTCCTCTATCCATCCTCTATCCGCCTCCCCCTCTCTCCCTATTTATTTCAGAACCCTCTTCCCCTCCCCCATTTCTGATGAAGGGTTTAGGCCCGAAACGTCAAGTTTTCCTGCTCCTATGATGCTGCTTGACCTGCTGTGTTCATCCAGCCCCATGCTTGTTATCTCAGTTAGTAGGGATATGCCATTCATACTTTGAGAACAGGTTTTATGTACAAGAAAAATCAGAAGGGTAAAAAAACCATTGGAAAAGGTGATTATATTAGTTGACTGCACAAATTCATGTGGATTGTTTCCATAATTATATGGTAGTCTCTTATTGTAACACACAATGTAGCACTATTACTGAGAAAATGCAGTGCGTTAATTAGTCCCTTGTGGTATTTGCAAAATACCTTTTTCTATAATAGGCTTTTTGTACAGTTCCCCAAAGCATTTCAAACAGGCAGTAGGCTGTATGCTACAGTAATTTGTTAACAGCTCCTCTGGATAAGTAATTTAAAAAATTATCTAAACAGTCCTATCTCGTTAAAATAAAATGTCCCCTACATATGTGAATTTACACTTTTATTTTTATTTTTATTTTTGTTTATCAAGAAATAGTCTGTTTAGAGATTTGCCTGAGCAGCAGATGACTCACTTCTATGTTAAATTTGAATTATCTGGAATAATTTTACTGAATTATTAACTTATAAATGTTGGATATGTGTTTTGCGGTCTTATCCCACCAGGTCATGTCCACAGGGAGGACATGGAACAGATACCAAAAAGACTTGATTTTTAATAGGTTCAGATGGGACTGTTTCCTCCTTCTAGGAAGACCTCTTTCAAGCAGTTTGTTTTATTTGTATCTCTAGTGGTAAATAATTTTGAGCCAAAATACTTCCCTTCCTGCACGTTTTCCTATTAAATTCTTAACAAATCAAGTTTATGAAGGATGATGCTGAAAATGGGCAGCTGTTAATTAATTCTTTTAATGTTGCGTGGTTAGCTTCTTTCTTTGTTACAACAGTCCTTAGAATAAGCAATTATTCAACTCTTTTTAATGTTGAAGTGTGGCCCAATCAATTTTTGGCAATTATTAACTATAGAATAACAATGTAATATAAGGGAGCCATTTGATTTGCTATTTATCATTCAGTTTTAGTTTAATTCCGAAATCATGATAATCCATTGTTAAGGAAATAATAACGAGACATTTGAAAAGCCAAAGCACCATCCATCAGAGTCAACATGTTTTTATGAAGGGTATAATCATGTTTGATGGGTCTTTTTCTGGTTGGTCAAACATAACTAGTGGTGTGGCCCACGGCTTGATCCTTGAGGCCCCAACTATTTCTTGGATCGGGAGGATAAAGCTGAATGTGCAGATGATAATATTAAAATAGTTTGGAAAGTAAGTTACAGTAAAGAAATAAATTTACAAACAGAAAGAAATTGGTTAGTTGAATGGGCCAAAATTTGGCAAATGACATTTGACATGGATAAGTGCACGGTTGTCCATTTTGTCAGAGGAATAGGAAGGCTACTTATCTAAGTGGCAAGAAACTTCAGGGTGCTTCAATACAGAAGGATCTAGGTGTCCTCATGTACAAGTTGCAGAAAGCTAGTATGCAGATATAGCAGTTGCTAAGGGACGCAAGTGGAGTTACGACATTGCTAAAGTAATAAAGTATGAAAGGAGCGGAGTATTGCCGTGGCTGTACCCAGCATTAGTGAAAGTGCACCTGAAGAATTGCATACAGAATTGGTCTCTTTACTGAAGGAGGGTGTGGTTGCATGGGAGGCAGTTCTGAGGAGATTCATGGAATTGATTCTAGAGATGAGGGCTTTGTCTTGAGAGAGATTGAGCAGTTTAGACCCATATTCTGTAGAGTTTAGAAGAATGAGAGGTGATCTAATTGAAGTATGTAAGATACTAAAGGAGATTAACAAAGTCGATGTAGAAAGTATGTTTCCTCTTTATTGTGCATCTAGAATGCGAGGTCATAACTTTAGAATGGGGGTATCAGATTTAAACCAGAGATGAGAAAATATTTCTAAAACACAGGGTCATTTACTTGTGGAATTTCCTACCCCATACTGTGGTTGATGCTGGTACGTGGAGTAAATTTAAGGAGAAGATAAGTAGATCTTTAATTAGTAACGGATGGAAATGGAAAGTGGAAAGGAAACTGGAGTTGAGGCTGAGGTGAGATCAACCATGATCATACTAAGTGGAGGAAAAGGCTCAAGGGGCTGAATCATCTACTCCGACTTCTAGTTATTGTGTTCTTACTATCCATGTCATTATATGAAGTCTACATTTGCTTAATCGTTAAAGAACTTAATTAAATTTCTGTGTGTCAAGTTAATGAAATGTTTCTCCCCTTTTCTCTTCTCTGAATATGTTATTGTAAGGTATATGACAATCTACCTCTTATCCTATGAAGTAGGGAAACGACTCAGCTGTTGGTTGTAACCATCAATATTGGCAGTCTAGTTCACTCTATGCCTGTGCAATTGAATCAGTTTCCATCTAATAGCCACAAATCTATCGGGCAGGGTGCTGTACAATAAACAGTGACACTTTGCACAAATCCAGGGTTGCTGAAACCAGTTGTAGTTGTGTTCCTGAAATCGTCTAACTTTGCTTGATGTAAAGGCACACAAGTAAAGAACATCGCTGGTTGAAAGTTTTTGAGAAGACTTGTGGCTGAAGTTGTGCATGAAGTTGTTGATTTGTTCGCCGAGCTAGTAGTTTGGTTTGTTTCACCCATAGGGGTTTATAGTTTTTGAGAAAACTTGTCAAGTCAACATCAATGGATGTTGAATTCTTCCCACTTCCTACAGACAAAGGGGGTGGCCATGGCTACCCGCATGGGCCCAAGCTATGCCTGCCTCTTTGTAGGTTACGTGGAACAATCCCTCTTCCGTACCTACACTGGCCCTAAACCCCACCTCTTCCTCCGTTACATTGATGACTCTATCGGCACTGCCTCGTGCTCTCACAAGGAGCTCGAACAGTTCATCCACTTCACCAACACCTTCCACCCCAACCTTAACTTCACCCGGACCATCTCTAACACCTCTCTCCCCTTCCTGGACCTCTCTGTCTCCATCTCGGGTTACCACCTAGAAACCGATATCCACTTCAAGCCCACCGACTCCCACAGCTACCTAGAATACACCTCCTCCCACCCACCTTCCTGCAAAAATGCCATCCCCTATTCCCAATTCCTTCGCCTCTACCGCATCTGCTCCCAGGATGAGGCATTCCACTCCCGTCCATCTCAGATGTCCTCGTTCTTCAAGGACCACCACCACCCCCCACCCCCCGCAGTGGTCGAGAACGCCCTTGACCGTGTCTCCCGCATTTCTCGCAACTCATCCCTCATATCCCGTCCCTGCAATAACAATGCAAACAGAATCTCCCTCGTCCTCACGTACCACCCCACCAACCTCCAGATCCAACGCACCATCCTCCGACACTTCCGCCATCTGCAATCTGACCCCACCACCAAAGACATTTTTCACTTGCCACCCTTATCTGCTTTCCGGAGGGACGACTCTTTCCACGACTCCCTTGTCTGCTCCACACTCCCCTCCAGCCCCACCACACCTGGCACTTTTCTCTGCAACCGCTACACCTGCCCCCACACCACCTCCCTCACCCCCATCCCAGGCCCCAAGAAGACTTTCCACATCAAGCAGATGTTCACCTGCACATCTGCTAATGTGGTATACTGCATCTGCTGTGCGTGTTGTGGCCTCCTCTACATCAGGGAAACCAAGTGGAGGCTTGGGGAGCACTTTGCAAACTGAACGCAGGTGTTCTGCAACAAACAACTGCACCTCCCAGTCACGAACCATTTCAACTCCCCCTCCCATTCCTCAGACCACATGTCCATCCTGGACCTCCTGCAGTGCCACAACAATGCCACCCGAAGGCTGTAGGAACAGCAACTCGTATTCAGCTTGGGAACCCTGCAGCCCAATGGTATCAATGCGGACTTCACAAGCTTCAAAATCCCCCCTCCCCCTACCGCATCCCAAAACTAGCCCAGCTCATCCCCGCCTCCGTAACCTGTTCTTCCTCTCACCTATCCCCTCCTCCCACCTCAAGCTGCACCCCCATTTCCTACCTACTAACCTCATCCCGCCCCCTTGACCTGTCCGTCCTCCCTGGCCTGGCCTATCTCCTCAATACCTCCCCACCTACACTCACCTCACCTTTACTGGCTCCATCCCTGCCTCTTTGACTTGTCTGCCTCCTCTCCACCTATCCTCTCCTCCATCCATCTTCTATCTGCCTCCCCCTCTCTCCCTATTTATTTCAAAACCCCCTTCCCCTCCCCCATTTCTGATGAAGGGTCTCGGCCCGAAGCGTCAAGCTTTCCTGTTCCTCTGATGCTGCTTGGCCTGCTGTGTTCGTCCAGCTCTACACCTTGTTATCTCAGATTCTCCAGCATCTGCAGTTCCTATTATCACTGGATGTTTGTTTTACTGATTTGACCAGAAGGGAATATAAATCTTTTGTCTGAGATCCAGCTTCCCTAATAATATTCAATCAGTGAAATTGCTTGCATCGGTGTTATTTTCATGTGACTGAAAATTGAGCTATTTTAGATTTTCACACATTGAACAGTGGATGATGATCTGCTTTCAGTAAATATAAGACATAGGAGCAGAAATTAGGCTGTTCAGCCCATCAAGCCTGCTGTGCCATTCAATCATGGCTGATAAATTCCTCACCCTTATTCTCTTGCTTTCTCCCTGTAACCCTTGATTAATCAAGAACCTATCTATCTCGGTCTTCAATGTACTCAATGACCTGGCCTCCGCAGCCTTCTGTGGCAGTGAATTCCATAAATTCACCACTCTGGCTGAAGAAGTTTTTCCTTATCTCCATTCTAAAAGGTCTTCCCTTTATTCTAATACCTTACTGTCTTAGTAATCGGGATATTCTTGTGAATTTGATGTATTTTTTAAAATGTGGGATGGGGTGGGGATTGCTTGTTTTACACAATGTAGCTATAATAATGTGTTGCTCCTTTTGCAGCAATGAACAGCTCTGTGCCTTGTGCTATTGTGGTGAACGCAGCTCACTGGGGCAGGGTGAGTTGAAAAGATTCAACCCAACTCCAGATTTTATAGTACCAAGGAAGAGCCCATCTCAAGCAAAGCAAGATGGTACTGATAGTTTGGAGGATGTTAATGACAAGAACCACAAACAATGTCCCTCTTCACAAATGTGGCAGCAAAAGTGAGTAATTATCTTATTCATTAATAAAGCTTTTTTCTTCTGTCCCATTTTTGATCTGTTTTGATCTTGTCAAAAACTTATGCCTTTCATTGGTAACTGGAATTCTTGGATTCTGGATAGGAAAGTATTTGTTTTACATTGTCGTGCTTCAGATTGCAGAAATTCACTTTTAACTTGGTGTCATGGGATTCACTGAGGAAAGGTAATGAGATTGTGGCAAGGGGTACATGGAATGTGTGGGAGTATTTATGGTACTGCCAATGTGACCCATGCAGAATTGATGCCTGATTTTCAGAATGCTCAACTAGTATTTGACTAACCTGTGTAAATGGCTTTGTGGGTTTTTTCAAAAAGGAGCTTTTATTGGCCTCCATTCTGAAAGAATGTACACCATTTGAAACTCTCGATGTCACTTCATGGCTGAATATTTACTGCCAAAATATGTTCCACATGGTAGGCTCATTGAGAAAGTAAGGAGGCATGGGATTTGGGGAAATTTGGCTGTCTGGATACAAAACTGGCTGTCCGGATACAAAACTGGCTGTCCAATAGAAGAAAGTGGGTGGTAGTAGATGAAAAGTATTCAGCCTGGAGCTCGGTGACCAGTGGTGTTCTGCAGGGATCTGTTCTGGGACCTCTGCTCTTTTATAAAGATCACAATGACTTGGATGAGGAAGTGGAAGGGTGGTTAGTAAGTTTGCCAATGATACGAAGGTTGGTGGAGTTGTGGATAGTGTGGAGAGCTGTTGTAGGTTGCAACGGGACATTGACAGGATGCAGAGCTGGGCAAAGAAGTGGCAGATGGAATTCAACCCAGAAAAGTGTGAAGTGACTCATTTTGGAATTTGAATGCAGAATACAGGGTTAATGGCAGGATTCTCGGCAGTGTGGAGAAACAGAGGGATCTTGGGGTCCACGTCCACAGATCCCTCAAAGTTGCTACCCAAGTTGATAGGGGTGTTAAGAAGGCGTATGGTATGTTGGCTTTCATTGGCAGGGGAATTGAGTGTCAGAGCTGTGAGGTTGTACTGCAGCTCTATAAAAATCTAGTTAGACCACATTTGGAATAGTGTGTTAAGTTCTGGTCACCTCATTATAGGAAAGATGCTTTAGAGAGAGTACAGAGGAGATTTACCAGGATGCTGCCTGGACTGGAGAGCAGGTCTTATGAGGAAAGGTTGAGGGAGCTAGGGCTTTTCTCATTGGAATGAAGAAAGGTGAGAGGTAACTTGGTAGAGGTGTACAAGATGATGAAGAGGCATAATAGAGTGGATACCTGGAGACTCTTTCCCATGGCGGAAATAACTGCTACAAGGGGCATAATTTTAAGGTGATTGTAGGAAGGTATGGAGGAGATAGGTTCTTCACACAGAGAGTGGTGGGCATGTGGAATGTGCTGCCTGCAGTGGTAGTGGAGTCAGATATTTTAGAGACTTTTAAGCGACTCTTGGATAAGCACATGGATGATAGTAAAATGTAGGGTATGCAAGATAGATTGATCTTAGTAGGATAATAGGTTGGCACAACATTGTGGGCTAAAGGGCCTGTACTGTGCTGTACTGTTCTATGTTGTGGGCTATGTTATTATTTGCATTCATGTAGGAGGGGGAAAAATGGGAAAAGTGAATTATACGTAATGCTGATTTGAATCAGAAGGACAAATGCACCAGTTAATTTGCTGTGTTTCATTTGTTCATAAAGTTGCCATTATGAATGCTAGTTCATGTCCTACGTGTTATACCAAGGGAATGGAGAGGTGGGATAATAGACAGGTATCTTTTATAAAGAGGTTGAAAGAAGATGGAAGAAGGGACTGCCTCAGAGAAGACAATTGGTGAATTTTTAGAATGGTCTTGGGGAGCGAATTGAAACACGTAAGATCAGTCATTTTCGTGCAGAATTGGGACAGGTTTTTGAGTAGAAAATTAAATGAAGGATAGAAGCCGTATTGTGATATTCGAATCCATAGGCCAACCTAACAGGCTGAAATAGTCTTTTGTGCTCCTTTAACTTCCTGTGTCCTGTCCTTAGTCATTTGGAAGAAGAATTACTAGAAAATATTATTAAGATATTCATTTGAGAAGCCTGGATGAAAGGCTGCTGTAGCCTTTCGTAAGGGAAAAAAAAAGGACAAGTACAGCACAGGAATAGGCTCTTTGGCCCTCCAAGCCTGTGCCGATCATCATGCCCTGACTAAATTAAAAAGCAAACTTCCTGCCCTTATTTGGCCCATATCCCTCTATTCATTCCCTATTCAGGTAACACTCCAGTTGCCTCTTAAATGTCACCAACGTGCCTGTTTCCACCAGCTCTTCTGGCAAGTGCGTTCCAGGCTCCTACCACTGTCTGCATGTAAAACTTGCCTCACGCATCTCCCTTAAACCTTCACCCCTCACTTTGAACCTGTGCACCCTTGCAATTGAAACTTCAACTCTGGGAAAATGGTCTCTGAATATCCACCCTATCTATGCTTCTCATAATTTTGTAAACTTCTATCAGGTCTCGTTTCAACTGTCGTATTTCCAGTGAAAACAATCCTAGTCTTTTTAACCTTTTCTCACAGCCTCGAGACCAGACAACATCCTGGTGAACCTTCTCTGCCCTCTCTCCAAAGCTTCCATTTCCTTCTGAGATAACACGGTGTAGAGCTGGATAAACACAGCAGGCCAAGCAGCATTAGAGGAGCAGGAAAGCTGACGTTTCGGGTCGAGACCCTTCTTCAGAAATGGGGGATGGGAAAGGGATTCTGAAATAAATAGGGAGAGAGGGGGAGGTGGAGGCGGATAGAAGATGGATAGAGGAGAAGATAGGTGGAGAGGAGACAGACAGGTCAAAGAGGCGGGGATGAAGCCAGTAAAGGTGAATGTAGGTGGGGAGTTAGGGAGGGGATAGGTCAGTCCAGGGAGGACGGACAGGTCAAGGTGGCGGGATAAGGTTAGTAGGTAGGAGGTGGGGGTAGGGCTTGAGGTGGGAGGAATGGTTAGAGAGGCGGGGACGAGCTGGGCTGGTTTTGGGATGCGGTTGGGGGAGGGGAGATTTTGAAGCTTGTGAAGTCCACGTTGATACCCTTGGGCTGCAGGGTTCCCAAGCGAAATATGAAATGCTGTTCCTGCAGCTTTCAGGTGGCATCACTGGCAATGCAGGAGGCCCAGAATGGACATATCATCCAAGGAGTGGGAGGGGGAGTTGAAATGGTTCGCAACTGGGAGGTGTAGTTGTATCTTGTGAACTGATCGTAGGTGTTCCACAGACAGGTCCCCAAGCCTCCGCTTGGTTTCCCCGATGTAGAGGAGGCCACAACGCGCACAGCAGATACAGTATACCACATTAGCAGATGTGCAAGTGAACCATTCCTCCCACCTCAGGCCCCACCCCCATCTCCTACCCACTAACCTCATCCCGCCTGCTTGACCTGTCTGTCCTCCCTGGACCGATCTATCCCCTCCCTGTCTCCCCACCTACACTCACCTTTACTGGCTCCGTGCCCGCCACTTTGACTGTCTGTCTCCTCTCCACCTATCTTGTCCTTTATCCATCTTCTATCCGCCGGGGCCCGGGGGGGCGCGCGCCCCCACCTATTAATTTCTGAATCCCCTTCCCCTCCCCCATTTCTGAAGAATGGTCTCGACCCGAAATGTCAGCTTTCCTGCTCCTCTGATGGTGCTTGGCCTGCTGTGTTCGTCCAGCTCTACACCGTGTTATCTCAGATTCACCAGCATCGGCAGTTCCTACTATCTCTGTAACAATTTTAGCCCACTGCGAAGCCTTCTTCTAAGGATGCCCACCTTAAAGAAGTTACACTCCTCCCTCCGGAGAAACCGCAGTGTATCCCTCTCCGACTGCAACCCTCTTGTAAACTCTTCAGCCCTGAAACTGCTTGACCACGTCCTAAAGCAAACCAAGTACGACAGCCACATTGCCTTTCTGAGTACCTGCCTACGGAACCGGATCATCGCCAATGGACGAGAGTTGACATTTAAGCCTTCCTAATTTGGCTCCCAACTGCGACGACCGCTACATTCACAGCATTAATATCCGACAGAAGTGTTTCTCCCTGCGACTCCTGAAATACACACTCGCTGCAATTCGCCAGCATCTCCAGATATGACAATTAAGCCTACCCCAGCTCAGAGCCTCCCTCCCCCACACCTGCAAAGGACCTCTCCTGTTTTTTATTCTTCGTAAGATGTACAACCCGAACTCTCAATTCTACTTGGCTTTATTGGACACTAAAAACCGAAAGTACTTTAAACTTGTGCCTGCCACCCTACCAGACCTTCCCCACCATGTGGCCGCCGCCATTGGTCATGTGGCCACCTTCGGAGCACCACCAGTTTCCATGGATGATGTCACATCCGCCACTGCCCCGTACGCCACTTCCAGTACTGCCGACGCCATCAACATCGCTGCTGATGTCGTCGCCTCCGTTTCCGTGGCCGACACAGACATCAAGGACGCTGCTGCCACCAACATCCAAGATTTACCAGCCGACGTCGCTCCGCCCACCACCTCCACAGCCAGCAGCTCCAGAGGAGACAGTAGCACCCAGTCCTGCCGAGTCTTCACCATCACCCCCCGACCTCCCCCTTAGTGAGGGCGAACGGTCAGTCCTCAGTAAAGGGCTCACCTTTGCCCCCTCCACCCAAACATCGACGAATACAACTCACGTTTGGACATTGAGCAGTTTTTAACGCAGCCTCCACCTCCACGCTTATTTCTTTAACCGTGAGCCTAACCCTCCCTCTACTGACCCCTTCTCCCACCTCCAACACACCCCTCCTCCTGGACACCACCCCAAGGCCTTCTACCCTCCCTCGACCTCTTCATCTCCAACTGTCGTCGAGACATCGATCGTCTCAACCTCTCCACCCCTCTCACCCACTCTAACCTCTTCCCCCCACAGAACGTGCAGCCCTCCGCTCCAATCCCAACCTCACCATAAAACCTGCGGACAAGGGAGGCGCAGTTGTAGTATGGCACACTGACCTCTACGTCGCCGAGGCCAGACGCCAGCTCTCTGACACCACCTCCTACCGCCCCCTTGATCATAACCCCATCCACAAGCATCAAACCATCATCTCCCAAACCATCCACAACCTCATCACTTCAGGTGACCTCCCACCCACAGCCTCCAACCTCATCGTTCCCCAACCCCACACCGCCTGCTTCTATCTCCTTCCCAAAATCCACAAACCTGACTGCCCTGGTCGACCCTTTGTCTCCGCCTGCTCCTGCCCCTGCCCCACCGAACCTATCTCAACTCCATTTTCTTCCCCCCCAAGTCCAGGAACTCCCTACCTACGTCCGTGACACCACCCACGCTCTCCACTTCCTCCAAAACTTCCGATTCCCTGGTCCCCAACACCTCCATTTTTACCATGGACGTCCAGTACCTATACACCTGCATTTCCCATGCAGATGGCCGAAAGGCCCTCCACTTCTTTCTGTCCCGCAGGCCCAACCATTCCCCCTCCACCGACACCCTCATCCGCTTAGCCGAACTCGTCCTCACCCTCAACAACTTCTCTTTCAATTCCTCCCACTTCCTATAGACAAAGGGGGTGGCCATGGGTACCCGCATGGGCCCAAGCTTTGCCTGCCTCTTTGTAGGTTACGTGGAACAATCCCTCTTCCATACCTACACTGGCCCTATCCCCCACCTCTTCGTCCGTTACATCGATGACTGTATGGGCGCCGTGTCATGCTCCCACGAGGAGCTCGAACAGTTCATCCACTTCACAAACACCTTCCACCCCAACCTGAAGTTCACCTGGACCATCTCTGATACCTCTCTCTCCTTCCTGGACCCCTCTATCTTCATCTCTGGTATCCACCTAGAAACTGATATCCATTTCAAGCCTACTGACTCCTACAGCTACCCAGAATACACCATCTCTCACGCATCTTCCTGCAAAAATGCCATCCCCTATTCCCAATTCCTTTGCCTCCGCCGCATCTGCTCCCGAGATGAGGCATTCCACTCCCGGACATGCCAGATGTCCTCGTTTTTCAAGGACCACAACTTCCTCTCCACAGTGGTGGAAAATGCCCTCGACCATGTCTCTCGCATTTCCCGCAACTCATCTCTCACATCCACTAACCGCAATAACAACCAAAATAGAATCCCCCTCGTCTTCACGTACCGCCCCATCAACCTCCGGATCCAACCCATCCTCCGACACTTCCGCCATCTGCAATCTGACCCCACTACTGAACATATTTTTTCCCTCCCCACCCTTATCTGCTTTCCGGAGAGACCACTCTCCGTGACACCCTTGTCCGCTCCACACTCCCCTCTTGCCCCACCACACCCGGCACTTTTCCCTGCAACCACAGAAAGTGCTACACCTCTCCCCCTCACCCCAATCCCAGGCCCTAAGGAGACCTTCCACATCAAACAGATGTTCACCTGCACATCTGCTAATGTGGTATACTGTATCCGCTGTTCCCGTTGTGGCCTCCTCTACATCGGGGAAACCAAGCGGAGGCTTGGGGACCACTTTGCAGAACACCTGCGCTCAGTTCGCAACAAACAACTACACCTGCCAGTCGCAAACCATTTCAACTCCCCCTCTCACTCCTTGGATGACATGTCCATCCTGGGCCTCCTGCATTGCCACAATGATGCCTCCTGAAAGCTGCAGGAACAGCATCTCATATTTTGCTTCGACACCCTTGGGCTGCAGGGTTCCCATGTGGACTTCGTGCTTCAAAATCTCCCCTCCCCCTACCGCATCCCAAAACCAGCCCAGCTCATCTCCGCCTCTCTAACCATTCCTCCCACCTCAAGCCCCACCCCCACCCCCACCTCCTACGCAGTAACCTCATCCCGCCACCTTGACCTGTCCGTCCTCCCTGGACCGACCTATCTCCTCCCTAACTCCCCACCTGCACTCACTTTTACTGGCTCCAACCCTGCCTCTTTGACTTGTCTATCTCCTCTCCACCTATCTTCTCCTTTATCCATCTTCTTTCCATCTCCCCCTCTCTTCCTATTTATTTCAGATGCCCCTTCCCCTCCCCCATTTCTGATGAAGGATCGCGACCCAAAACGTCAGTTTTCCTGCTCCTTTGATGCTGCTTGGCCAACTGTGTTCATTCAGCTCTACCTCGTGTTATCTCAGATCCTCCAGCATCGGCATTTCCTACTATCTCCCTTCCATTTCCTGCTGGTAGTGTGGTGGCCAAAACTGCGCACACTACTCCAAATGTGGCCTAGCAAGGGTTTTATATAGCTGCAGCATGGTTTGCTGACTCTTGCCCTTTGCCCCTTCCGATGAAAATAAGCACGCCATGTGCCGCCTTAATCATCTTGGCCACCTGTGTTGCCATTTACAGTACAATTCACTCCTATAATTTGATCCTCCAAAATGCATCACCTGGCACTTGTCTGGATTAAACTCCATCTGCATTTCTGTGCCCAAGTCTCATCTCAGGAACCATTCTTTTGCATCTCTTCAGTGCTTTCACATCCTTTGTTAAAGTGTAGCACCTAGAATTAGGAAAGCATTTTAATTGCAGATTTATATTTAGTTCAGATTTCATTATCTACCATGGTGGAATTCAAGCCGCTGTCCCAGACCATTTACCTGGAGTTGTGAACTGCTAGATCAATGGCATCAACACTATGCTACTGCTTCCCCCTAGGACTGTATATTCATAGAATCCTCAGTGTGGAAAGAGGCCATTTGGCCTGTTAAGTCTGCACTCCTCCTCCAATGAGCATCCCACCCTGCACCAGCCCTCGACCCTGTAACCCACTTTTATCATAGCTAATCCACCTAGTCTGTACATCACTGGACCGTATGGACAATTTTTGCACGACCAGTCTACCTAACCTGCACATCTTTAGTTATAGAGTCATACAGGAGAGAGACAGGCCCTTTGGCTCAAACTGGTCCATGCCAACAAAAATGTCCATCCATTTCCCTGCACTTGGTCTAAATCCTTCTAAACCTTTCCTATCCATGTATTCATCCAAGTGCCTTTTAAATGTTGTCAATGTACCCGCCTCAACCACTTCAGCTGGCAGCTCTTTCCGCCCTCTGTTTAAAAAAAAGTTGCCCCTCAGGCTCCCAAGTATTCTTTCCCCTCTTACCTTAAACCGATGCCCTCTGGTCCTCGATTCCCCAGCCCTGGGAAAAAGACTGAATGCATTCACCCTATCCATGCCCCTCATGATCTTATACACTTCTATAAGATTTCCCCCACCCCACCCCCAGCTCTGAAGAAAAAGTCCTAGCTTCTCCAACCTCTCCCTATAACTCAGACCCTTGAGCCCTGGCAACGTCCTTGTAAATTTCTTCTGCACTCTTCCCAGTTTAATAACAGTTCCTCTCGCAAGGTGATCAAAACTGAACACAATACCCCAAATACAGCCTCACTAATGTCCTGTACAACTGCAACATGACTTCCCAACTTCTGTACTCATGCCCTGACTGCCGAAGGCCAGTGTGCCAAAAGCCACCTTCACTGCCCTGTCTACCTGTGACTCCACTTTCAGAGAATTGTGCACCTGAATTGCAAGGCCCCTCTGTTCCACTACACTCCTTAAGGCTCTACCATTCACCATGAAACTCCTACCTTGATTTGACTTTCCAAAATGCAACACCTCACTCTTATCGATATGAAACTCCATTTGCCATTTCTCTGTCCACTTCCCCAGCTGATCAAGATCCTGCTGCAATTTCTGAAAACCTTTCTCACTGTTCACAATACCGCCTGTTTTAGTGTCATCTGCAAGCTTACTAATCATGCCTTGCACATTCTCATCCAAATCATCGATACAGATAACAAACAGCAATGGGCCCAGCACCGACCCCTGAGGCACACTATTAGTTACAGGCCTCCAGACCGACAAGCATCCTTCCACTGTGACCCTCAGCTTCCTACCGTCAAGCCAATTGTGTCCAATTTGCCAGCTCTCCCTGGATTCCATGCAATCTAACCCTCCAGAGGAGCCTATCATGCAGAACCTTATCCAAGGCCTTACTGAAATCTGTATAGAGTGCGTCTACTGCCCTGCCCTTATCAACCTTCCTGGTCACTTCTTCAGAATTCTTCACAAATTTTTGAGGCAAGATCTCCTATGCACATAGCCATGCTGATTACCCCTAATCAAACCCTGTCTTTATAAATGCATGTATATTTATCCCTCAGAATCTTCTCGAATAACTTACCTACCACAGATGTTAAGCTTACTGGTCTATAATTCCCAGGTTTTTCTTTTAGCCCTTGAATAAGGCCACAACATTCGCTACCCTCTGGTCTTTTGGGACCTCATCTGTGGCTAACAATGCAAATGTATCAGCCAGGGCCTCCGCAATTTCTTCTCTAGCCTCCTGCAGGTTTCTTTGATCAGTACCAGGAGATTTATCCACCTTCATACTTTCTAATACTTCCAATACCACCTCTACTGTGATATGGACTGTCCCTTCGACATCGCTGCTGACTCCCCCAACTTCCCAAGTCTTCATGTCTTTCTCCACGATAAACACAGAAGAGAAACATTCACTGAGGACCTCGCCCATCTCCTGCGGTTCCACACATACATGTCCTCTTTAGTCCTTCAGGAGTCCTATTCTCTCTAGTTATTCTTTTTCCTTTTAATATACTTCAAGAATCTCTTTGTATTCACCCTAATCTTCTCAGCCAAGGCTATCTCGTGCCCCCTTTTCGCCCTCCTGATTTCCTCCTTCAGTAAATTCCTGTATTCCCTGTATACCTTCAGGATTCCCTTGATCCCAGTTGCCTGTACCTGAGCCATGCCGCCTCCTTTTCTCTTGTTTAACGTGTCAATATCTCTTGTCATCCAGGGTTCCCTACTCCTGCCAACTTTGCCCTTCACCCTCACAGGAACACGTAGACCTTGAACTTTAGCTATCAAACTTATAAAGGCCACCTACTTGCCAGAGGTCCGTTTGCCTGCAAACAAACTGGTCCTGTCTAATTCCATCAAAATTTGCCATTCCCCGATTTAGAACTTGAACCTGTGGACCAGTTTTGTCCTTCTCCATAACTATTTTAAAGTTAATTGAACTATGGTCATGGTCCCAAAGTGCTCCCCGACTGTCACCTCAGTCACCTGTCCTGCGCTATTTCCCAAAAGTTGATTGAGTTTTGCCCCTTCGTGAGTACAGCCCTCTGTATCTGCTTGAAGAAATTTTTCCTGAACGCATTTAACACATTCCACCCCATCTAAACCCTTAACACGATGGCAGTCCCAGTCTGTATTAGGCAAATTAAAATCCCCTACTATGACAACCCTACTTCTCCTGCAAGTCTCCACAATCTCCCTGCATATTTGTTCTTTTAATTCCTGTTGACTGTTTGGTCTGTTGGAGGAAACCAGAGTACATGGCAAAAATACATAGACACAGGGAGAAAGTGCAAACTTCACACAGACAGTTGCCAAGGCTGAAATCGAACCTGGGTCCTTGGTGTTGAGGCAGTAGTGCTATCCACTGACCCACCCTGCGGCTCGGTCGCTACCCTAAGGAACTGTTGCACTGATGCTTTTGAATGTAATGACTGGCCTTCAACAACCACAACTGAACCCTGCAGCCCAATGGTATCAATGTGGATTTCGCAAGCTTCAAAATCTCCCCTCCCCAACCGCATCCCAAAACCAGCCCAGCTCATCTCCGCCTCCCTAACCTGTCCTTTCTCTCACCTATCCCCTCCTCCCACCTCAAGCCCCACCCCCATCTCCTAGCTACTAACCTCATCCCGCCCCCTTGACCTGTCCGTCCTCCCTGGACTGACCTATCTCCTCCCTACC
>JAHRHZ010000034.1:9501433-9542117 GCA_024137785.1 Ginglymostoma cirratum | reverse complement strand
GCCCCCTTGACCTGTCCGTCCTCCCTGGACTGACCTATCTCCTCCCTACCCCCCTACCTACACTCACCTTTACTGGCTCCATCCCCGCCTCTTCGACTTGTCTGCCTCCTCCCCACCTATCCTCTCCTCTATCCACCTCCCCCTCTCTCCCTATTTATTTCAGAACCCTCTTCCCCTCCCCCATTTCTGATGAAGGGCTTAGGCCCAAAACGTCAAGTTTTCCTGCTCCTATGATGCTGCTTGACCTGCTGTGTTCATCCAGCCCCATGCTTGTTATCTCCTGTCCGTGTTCCTGTATTGATGACCAGCGTGCTGAAAATTCTGTATAATACTGATTGCTTTTACTTTTGCTGCTTCCCTTTTTCTTTTGTTTTTTTACCTTTATTAAAAAATGTTCTAATATTAATTAATTTGATATAGGCAGTCCCCAATTTATCAATGAGTGACTTATGGGTGCTTGTACTTACAAATGAGATCCCATACCAGTATTACTTTTAAGGGTACAATATTTGAATGTTTCCTTGTACTTAGGAATGCCTATTTTGTTATGTACTGTATTGTGTTCTGACTTGTGTATGCACACTGATTTACGAACGTACTCTGGAATAGGTCACATTCGTAACTCGGGGACTGTCTGTAATTATGTTGGTCCATACATAATGTTAACCTAATAGGTGCATCAAGAAAGACATCACTGGTCGATTCTCTATTGAAATAGGATGTTGAGTCTTTTGAGTAGATGACCTATACAAAACCGGTTTTAATCCCTGGCTGAACTCTGCTTAGGCAAATTAGTGGTAGTAGACTTTATGGGTTAGAAATAGGGAAAATTAGCTCGAGTTCGTGATTCAGAGTGTCACTCATGAATCCTACTTGGAAGTGTTTTTGTCTGGTGAGCGCATCAGAACAAAACCAGGCTTAGCTATAATGATGTCTGCCATGAAGCTTGCTGGTGCTTGTGAGCTGACATTTTTAAAAATTAGGCTAGATTGTTCAATTCTATGAATAATCACTTCGATAATTTTAAAAAATGACTCAATGTTTGTGTGGGCAGTACGAAATTAATTAAGACCACAATGAGCCACAAGCTAATCAAGTTACTATGGCAAAAGATGTCTGTGAATTAAATGGAGAAGTGGGCAGCAGTGAATTAATAAATTCATGGACCAGTAATATATCAAAAGTTCAATGGAATACTGGATACAAGTCAATACCTCAATGGAACAGCAGTGATAACAATGAAGTCCCGCTGGTTTCTTTAGTATAGTTATCATAGATACGAGATGAAAGATTAGCTACCTTCATAATGACCAGAACTCCAGGCCTCACTTTACCCAGTGGTATGTTGAGTTTGTCAATTGTTACTGAGCAGTTAGAACCATAAAGAGGCCATTTCAGCCCATCGTGTTTGAGCCAGTTGAATAATCTATCTGCCATTCTAAACCCACTTATCAGTACAAGATCTCTTTCCTTGCAAGTTAGAGCTCCAGGTACAGATCTGGGTTCCTTTCAAATGAGTTGAGGGTTTCCCCAAGCTGGGCAGTGAATTCCAACACATAGCACCCTGTGCATGAAAAGGATTTTACGTCATATCTCTTCTAATCTTTTTGCCAAACATCTTAAATTTGTTCCCACTTGTAAATGATCTCTCCACTAGGGGAAACAGATTTTTCATATGCACTATATTCAGACCCCTCGTTATTTTGTACACCTCATTTAAGTCACTCTTCAGCATTATCTGTTCTAATGAAAACAGCCGTAGCTGATTCGATCTTTCCTTCTATATTTGCAACTTGCAAGTGCTGGCAACACTTCAGTAAATCTCCTTTGCACACTCTTTTTATAGCAATTTAGTCCTTCCTGTAGAGTCATGACAAACTTCCAACAGTGGCCTAACCAATCTCTTATATAGTTTGAGCATTAAATCCCTGCTTTTGAATTCATTACCTTGCCCAGTCAATAGCAACATGCCATGTACCTATCTTGCAACCTTATCTAACTGTTCTGCCACTTTCAGGACCTGTAGGCATGTACTCCAAGGTCCCTCATTTCCCCTGCCCATCTCAGTAACTTTCTGTTTATTGTGTATTGTCTTGCTATGTTAACCCTCTCTAAATGCGTAATGTATCTTTTCTCTGGATTAGCCTCCACTTGCCACTTTTCTGCTCTCGCAACCAAACCATTGAAACCTTGTTGACAGCCCTTCCACTTCACTGTTCGCTATTTGGTGAAGTTTTGTATTGTGCACAAACTTTCCTGTCATGCTTCCCACGTTTAAGTCAAAATCACTAATATTTGCACAAATAGCAAGGGACCCAAGTGTTTTGGATTACCTCTAGAACCTGTTTTCCATTTGAAGAAACATCTGTTGACCTTGTTTTCTGTTACTAAGTCAATTTTTGAATCTACCTTCCACTGCACTAGATTCATCACTCCTTGTTATTTCTTCAAAAATTGAGTTGAGATGTGATCTTCCCTTAAAATTATGCCGACTATCTCTGATCAACCTGTGCATCTTGAAGTAACAGTTAATCCTATCTCTTAATATTGATTCCAGTAATTTGCCCATCACTGAGGTCAGTGTTTGCCTGTAATTATTTGACCTATTCTTCACAACCCTTTTGAATAATGGTACAACTTTTGCAGACCTCCAATCCTGATTCCTCTCCTGTATCTCGTGAGGATTGGAACATTATCCTCTGAGTATCTGCCATGTCTTCCCAGGTTTACTTCAGCTATTTAGGATGCAATTCATTTGTCCCTAGTGCTATAGCTACCTTCAAAGATGTCTGTCCTTCCAGTGGTTCCGTTCTCATTATGCTTATTTAATCAATATTTCACACTGCTCCTCTAACTAGAATGTCTGAATCATCCTCCTCCTTTGTGAAGATAGATAAAATACACAAAGACCCCTACACACATTCAAGTTCTGCATCTGAATTGCCATCCCTTCCCTTGTCATCCTCCTATTCTTAATGAACTATTAGAATGAAAAAGAAATTAAAAAGATCTAAGGTTCATACCGTTGATCTTTTGCTTATAAATTCTGCATCTTATACTACCTCTCTCATTAACACCTGAAAAACGACTGAGGCTCCAAAAGCTTGTGTTTTCAAATAAACCTGCTGGACCATAATCTGTTTGTGTGATTTCTGACCTCGTCCACCCCAGTCCAACACTGACACCTCTACATTATGGCAATAACCAGAAAATATTTTTTGTATATTCTGTTTGCTGTCCTAATTTCCTTTCTCATTTCCACCATATAATTTCTGTCTTCCTGTAAGCTTAAGGTACTATTTTTCTGAGATTGTCACAGCTCTGTTTTTCTGCTTAATTCTGTGCCCTTTTTATTCCTGTGTACTTGCAGATAACCTGGGGACTCTGGATTGGTATTACCACTTTTTAATCGGGTACATATGCTGTGTCGTTAGAATCTCACTTTTAAATGTCTCCCTTTAATTTTCCCCAGATTTGCCTTCACGTAGCTGTAACCGTTCACGTTCACTAGGCCATCTCTGTAAAGTTTGCCTTCCCCCAATTTAACTGTTTTTATTCAGTCATGGAACATTGGCACTGCTGGCTGGCCAGCATTTATTTTTACTGGAGCTGCACCCATCTAGGCATGTAAGGAGTATTCCATCACACTTTTGACTTGTGCCTTGTAGATGGTGGACTGGCTTCGAGGAGTCAGGAGATGAATTACTCACGGTATACCTAGCCTGTGATCTGCTCCTGTAGCCACTGTATTTAAAGATGAGTCCAGCGAGTTTCTGGTCAATGGTAACCCTAAGGATGTTGAAAGTGGGGAAATGGTAACACATTGAACATCAAGGTTCAGTGGTTAGATTGTCTCTCATTGGGAATGATGGTTGCCCGGTATTTTTGTGGCTTGGATGTTGCTTGCCACTTGTCAGCACAAGCATGATCTTGTCTAGAACTTGTTGGATTTGAACATGCACTGTTTCAGTATCTCAGGAGGTGCAAATGGTGCTGAACATTGCAATCATGAGTGAACATCTCCACTTCTGACCTTATGATGGAGGGAAGTTAATTGATGAAGCAGCTCCAGATGGTTGGTCCTAGGGTACTACCTTCAGGACCTCCTGTAGAGATGACTGACCTCCAGTAACCACAACCATTTACCTATGTGACAGATATGACTCCAACCAGCAGTAAGTTTGCCTTGTAATTCCCATTGATTCCAGTTTTGCTCAGGCTTCTTAATGCCGCACTTGGTCAAATGTGGTCTTAATGGCAAGAGCTGTCCCTCTCACTTCACCTCTGGAATTCAGCTGTTTTGCCCCTGTTGGAACTAAGGCTGTAGTGAGGTTGGGAGCTGAGTGGCCATGGCGGTACTTAAACTGAGCATCAGTACATTCTGTCTTTGCCCTTTTTCATTATGATGTTAAATCTAATGATTTCTAAAATGATCAACCATTGCTTCTTCATACACCTGCCCAGTTTCAGTTTCCAAGACTGAACTTAGTTTGACTTATTTGATTTGTTGTAATTACACGTGTCTAAGTACAGTGAAAAACTGTTTTGCAAGCAGTACAGGCAAACAAGGATGTACAGATCATGGGGCGCTTAGAGTGAGACATATAAGGTTATGGCTACACAGGTGGTGCACAAGCAAGATCAGCACTATTTGAAGTTAGAGAGGTCCCTTCAGCCTAATAACAGGGAAAAAGCTGTTCTTGAACCTGTTGATATGTGTGTTCAAGCTTCTGTATCTTCTGCCACAAGAGGTTGGAAGAGAGTATTAGTGATGTGGGAAGGGGCATTTGATGATATTGGCAGCCTTTCCACGGCAATGAGAAGTGTAAATGGAGTCCATGGATGGGAGGCTGGCTTCCGTGATGGTCTGGGCTGGGCACACACTTTCTATAGTTTTGCGTGGTCCTGGGCTGAGCAGTTACTGTACCAGACTGTTTTGCACCTGGGTAGAATGCTTTCTGTGGTGTATCTGTAAAAGTTGGTGAGTGTCCTTATGGACATACTGAATTTCCAAATCTAGAATTGCACCATTTTTTGGGCTTGTTAGGTGCAGGCTGAAAGGTTCTATTAAATTTGTTCAAGAGTTTTGCACCCTCTGTGCCTTTCATGCTGTTTACAACCCAATTGATAATCAGGTAGTTGAAGTCCCTAGCTGTTGTTGCTCTCTTGCTTTTGCATTCAGAAATTTGCCAACATATTTGCCCCTCTAACTCTCTTGTGTTACTGGTAGAAGAGCATCTCACAGCTGTACTGAGGGAGGATATATCAGAGGACTTGTGCAGCAAGGCAATATGAGTAGAACTCAGGAATAGGAAAAGTGAAATCAGAATGCTGGGGATATTCTACAGGCCTCCCAACAGCCAGCGGGAGATAGAGGAGAGAATATGTATACAGATTTTTGAAAGATGTAAAAACAGGGTTGTTGTGGTGTGATTTTAACTTCCCCTACATTGACTGGGACTCACTACGTGCTAGGAGCTTGGAGAGGGCAGAATTTGTAAGATCCATTCAGGAAAATCTCTTGATACAATATGTAAACAGTCCAAACAGGGAAGAGGTTATTGTGGATCTAGTTTTGGGAAACGAACCAGGCCAGGTGAGTGAAGTTTCAGTGGGGGAGGATTTCGGGACTAATGACCATAATACTGTGAGTTTTAAGATACTCGTGGATAGAGATAACGGCAGTCCTCAGGTGAAGGTGTTAATCTGGGGGAAGGCAAATTACAACAATATTAGATAGGAGCTAGAAAAGGTTGATTGGAGGTGGCCATTGTAGGGTAAATCTACATTGGGCATGTGGGAGTATTTCCAGTCGATAAGAGTTCAGAAGTGGTACATTCCTGCGAAAATGAAGGATGGGTATGGCAAGTTATGTGAACCTTGGATGACCAGGGATGTTATGACCTTGGTCAAAAAGAAAAAGGAAACATACGTAAGGGTCTAAGAGGATGGGAGTTGACGAAGCCCTTGAAATATACAAGGACAGTAGGAAAGAGTTTAAACAAGGAATTAGAAGGGCTAAAAGGGGTCATGAAAAGTAATTAGCAAACAGGATTAAGGAGAATCCCAAGGCTTTTTGTACATACATAAAACGCAAGAGAGTAGCCAGGGAAAGGATTGGCCCACTCGAGAACAAAGGAGGGAGTTTGTGTGGAGCCAGAAGAGGTCGGTGAGACCCTAGACGAATACTTTGTCGATGTGTTCACGAAAGAGAAGGAATTGATGGAGGATGATCTTGGGGAAAAGAAATGTAGAGCTTCTAAGCCAATTTGCTATTAAAAAAGAAGACATGTTGTGTGTCTTAAAAAGTATTAAGGTAGATAAGTCCCTGGGTCTTGATGTGATCTATCCCAGAATATTGAGGGAGGCAGGAGAACAAATTGCTGGAACATTGACAAACATCTTTGTATCTACTTTGGCCACGAGTGATGTCCCAGCAAACTGGAAAATAGCCAATGTTGTCGAATTGTTTAAGAGAGGTAACATGGATAATCCTGGAAATTACAGGGTTGTGAGTCTCATATCGGTGATGGTGAAACTATTGGAAAAGGTTCTCGGGGACAAGACCTATATGCATCTAGAAGTAAATGAACTAATTAGTTATAGACAGCCTGGATTTGTGTTGGGGAGATCATGCTTCGCTAACAAGATGATTGAGTGTTTTGAGGAGGTGACAAAGATGGTTGAGGGAAAAGCAGTTGATGTTGCCTACGTAGACTTCAGTCAAGCCCTTGACAAGGTCCCTTGTGGCAAAGAGATACAAAAGGTGAAGTCACATGGCATCAGGGTGAGCTGGCAAGATGGATGCAGAACTGGCTTAGTTATAGCAGACAGAAGGTAGTGGCGGAAGGATGCTTTTCGGAATGGAGGGCTGTGACTAATGGTGTTCCACAGGGATCAGTGCTGGGACATCTGTTCATGATGTACATAAATGATTTGGAGGAAACATAGCTGGTCTAATTAGTAAATTTGCAGATGATACAAAGGTTGGTGGAGTTGCGGATACTAAGGAGTATTGTCAGAGGATATACAGGGTGGAGATCAGTTGGAGGCATGGGCGGAAAAATGGCGGATGGAGTTTAATCCAGAAAATGTGAGGTGATGCATTTTGGAAGGTCAAGTACAGATGGAAATTATACATGAATGGCTAAAGCCTTAGGAGTATCAGCATGCAGAGGGATCTGGGTATGCCTATCCACAGATCACTGAAGGTGGCGGTGCAGGTAGATAAGGTAGTAATAACAGCTTATGGCATGCCTGCCTTCATTGGAAGGGGCATTGAGTATAAGGATAGACAAGGTATACTGCAACTTTGTAGAACTTTAGTTTGGCCACACATCGAATTTTGCGTGCACTTCTGGTCACCACACTACCAGAAGGATCTGGATGCTTTGGAGCCAGTGGAGAAAAGGTTTACCAGGATGTTGTCTGGTATGGAGGATTTTAGCAATGAAGAAAGGTTGGATAGACTGGGGTTGTTTTCACTGGAATGCAGGAGGTTGAGGGATGGTCTGATAGAAATTTCTAAGATTGTGAATGGCATGGATAGAGTGGAAAGTATAAGGCTTTTTCCCAAGCTGGAGGGCTAATTGCTAGGGGATGCATGTTTAACGTGTGAGAGGTAATTTTAAAAGAGATGTGGGAGGCACGTTTTTCACACGAAGGGTGGTGAGTGCCTGGAACACGCTGCCAGAGGTGGTGGTAGAAGCAGACACAATAGCAGCGTTCAAGAAGCACCTAGACGAATGCATTAATAGGAAGGGAATAGAGGGGTACGGATCTTGTAAATGAAGACAGTTTTAATATGGAAGAGGAAAATGTGTCCGTGCAGGCTTTGGAGACTGAAGGGCCTGTCCCTGTGCTGTATTGTTCTTTGTTTTTTGTTTGATTGGTTTGTATTACAGACTACCAATGTGGCTGCATTTTTAGAGTTTCTGTGCTTATATTTGATATTTTGTTTAGTATATAATTTTCACAGTTGTGATTGATTTGTATGCTCACTTTTTAAATCCCTGTCTCTATCCTGTTTGAAAATTATACCCAGGAAGTGTTAAGCAGCTGTCCTTCCCCCACTTTAAGCTAAGTTTTTGTTATGGCAGAGAAGCTATATTTATTGTGACCTTGCATAATGGCTTTATTCACCATGCTTCATGTATTTACATGTAGACTTTGTTAATACTGTCAACTTTCTTGACTGTAAACTTTTAAAAATCTCTTGGTACATGTATCTTTGACTCATAAAGTTTCTGCTTTCTGTTTCCTGCTCTGAATTTATTCTCCCGTTCCCAGTTCCCTGCCAATCTTGTTTAAACCCTTTCTAACAGCACCAGCCCATCTCTCAGAAAGGGTGTATATATTCCAGCCCTATTCACGTGTAGCCTGTGTGGCTTGTATATGTGAGAGATAAAAGGTACTGCAGATGCTGGAGATAACAAGGTGTGGGGCTGGATGAATACAGCAGGCCGAGCAGGAAAGCTTGACGTTTCGGGCCTAGACCCTTCATCAGAAAATGATTTTCTGATGAAGGGTCTAGGCCTGAAACGTCAAGCTTTCCTGCTCCTATGATGCTGCTTGGCCTGCTGTGTTCATCCAGCCCCACACCTTGTTATCTTGGCTTGTATATGTACCCACCTTCCACAGAACGGTCCCAATGGCCCAGAAATCTGATGTTCACCCTGCTGCACCAATCTTTAGCCATGTATTCATGCGCTCAATATCTTATTTCTATGCTTGCTAGCACATGAGATTGGGAGTAATCTTGAGACTGCTGCCTTAGAAAACTGAAAGGCACGACCTCTACCTAGCTGCCTGAAATCTGCTTTCAGCGCCTTGTCCGCATTCCTACCCAAATGATCGGTAACAGTGCAGACCGTTACATCTGGTTGGTCACCCTCCTGTAGCAGAATGTTCTGCAGCTGTTCTGTAACATCCTTTACCCTGGCACTAGGGAGAGAACATACCATTCTGGAGTTGCATTAATGGTTGCAAAAATGCCTGACTGTTCACTGACTATGGAATTCGTCATTACTTATGTTCCTCCTGTCCACACTCTGTTATCACACCTATACATGCGTATGAGACTGTCAGTATGTTTTTGCACCAGTCGTGTTAACACCTCCCTCGGCATGCTACCCATGTAGTCCTCTGCTTTGCAGCTGAGTAATGACTTGAGCCGACGCCCAAGTTCCGAAAACAGGAATTCAGGCTTGTTTTGCTAATAGTACCCACAGATGTTTGCCTGGGGCAGGTGGTATGGCCATAACTTGACGCACTTGAAGCTATACACTCCACTTGGCCACATTTACCTACTAACCTGTAACTTTAAGTACTGTTTCTTGCGATTAGAATTGTAGAAAAACTTGCCAATACTCACCAGTCAGCTTTTTACCCTGTACCAAATTAAGAGCCAACTACAAGACATGGTTCCCAGTGTAGTCTGCCCTCAATGCTGTCTTCGGTCTGTATATTCACCTATGGAAGTGATGCTAACTGCCTATCTCAGGGTCTTCACCTCATCCACTCCTCTGTCTTTCAAAAGTTTGCTTAAGCAAGGCGTTCAGTGGCAAAGATTAAACACAGATATGTTGTGTAATTGATTCAGGTAGATGTATGTTTGTTATTGTTTGAATTTAATAATTACCACAAATTAGATTTTTATTGTGCTTTCATGGCGCAAAGTGTAAATTCTCCCTGTCTCTGGTCACTGATTTGCAAGTTTTGAGTCAGTGTGGGTTTTCACGCAGTAAATAGACTTCTGTTAGTCTTTGAAGTAAATTTAACTGAACAGTGTGAGCTAACCTGCTGTTGTCAAATTGACGCGAAGAAAAATGTTTGTGTCGGAATCAGGAAATGAATTAAGACAGCAATGGGCATCAAATTAATTCAGTTATTGTGGCAACAGATACCATTGAATTAAATGAATAGATCGACAGCAGTGAATTAAGAAGTTTACAGACCAATGTATCAACGAAACACTGGCCACAAGTTAATTGTGGAAGTACCAGGCACACCATCAAATTGGTGGTCAATTGTAAATTTATACTTCTGTTTTTTTTTTATTATTGTTTCTATTTTCTAATCTTCAGAACCAAGCACTTATTTTTCCAAGTCTATTATATAATTATTGAATTTGACAAATGTGAAGAGATTTGTAAATAAAGAGGCTCTTAAGCTAATTTGCGCTTTGTACTTTACTAAGGGATTTAAGTATTTAATACTCTGTATAACTGACTTCAGTATTGAGTTTCAGATGTTTAATCTGTCTATACTTTTATTGGTGTTTTGCTCCATGGCAAGCAAAGATGCAAGTGTGGAAGTGGATGAGGTTACAGGAGGAAATTTGCTAGAAACCATGAAAAATCAAAGATGGATTTAGGCATTGTGTGCTTACAGTTTGTCGATTATGATGTTGGAATGCTAGAAAGTATAATGTGATAGGATTGAAGCTATCCATTATCAAAAGGGAAAACAAAATTTTGGGTTGCTCAAGACCAGGCCACCAAGAAGAGCATACAGGGTCTCTAAACTTGTCAGAAATAATGAGGGAAGGTCTACAAATAGGAAGGAAGTATGATGATAAACACAGAAATAGAGTTCATATTGTTGGTGCCGCCTCTACTCACTGTGCTGTTGAACTATTCAACTGGGACCCAGTATTGGATGAGCCATGAATTTTCCTAATTAAACATTGAGACTCTGCATTACTGGTCGTAAAACAATTTATTCTCAGACTCACTATTGGCAACGCCTAGGAGATTCCTAATTAATAGTAAATACATGAAGAATTTGAATTTCATTAGTTTGCATTTTTGGTAAGGAGCACAGCTGTGACCATTCATTAAGGCAAAACTTGAATAAACTAAAATAATTTCTACTGTAAATCTTGGAATATCAATCACTCCCTCATGCAATAAACATAGGAGTGACATTTATGTTATAGTTTAACTTATAAAGATGAAGAATTGTGGATAAGTGTGAATTGTGCATCAAATGTTTTGATAATATTGATTTGTATGTTTGCAAATAAATGCGTCTAATTGTGTTTGTTGTTGATGGCCATACAGCAAAATTAAATGCTTTAATGTCATTAGGTTTAGAATGGTAATATGAAAGTACAATAGTGAAAGTTGTCAACTGGAAGAGTGTTAATTTCATTGAGTTGAAAAGGATCTGACTCTGGAGTGGAAACAAAGGTTGCCAGATCAATAAGCAATGGAGAATTTTTGAGGAAGAGAGATTTCAAATGGAAATTAAAAATTGAGGCGGGAAGGAAGGACATCCAAAGCCAGAGCTCCCTCAATAATGAAAGAAATTGAGATTAAAATGCAGCAGTTAGAGAGTTCCGATAAATGTCAGTGCTCAGAATAGAATTAAACTGTATAAGAGTAGTTGCAAAGCACAATCGACAAGGGGCTTATGGTGGGGTGAATGTGGGTAAGTTGAAGTTGAGCACTCAAGTATTTTATAAACAAATTGCAGAAGTCTGTGGCACAGAGATGCATGAATCACTAAGTTAGTATGCAGATACTATTAGTGATTAGGAAGGCAAATGGAATATTTGTGATTATTGCAACAGGAGTAGAATTATAGGGAAGTTTTATTCCAGTTGTACACGTGCATAGTGAGAGCACATCTGGCATACTATGTACAGTTTTGATGCCTTTATTGCAAAATGATAAAATTGCATCAGGAGCAATTCAGAGCAGGTTCACCTCACTCATTCCTTGCATGAAGACCTTATTTTCATTTAATGGGTTGGACATTTGCTTACAGGAGTTTAAAAAGATGAGAAGTGATCATATTAAAAAAAAAAAAAAAAAATACCCTGAGAGAAATTCATATGGTAGGTACTAGAAGGAGATCTCCTTTTATGTCCTGCCACTGCTAGTCTAGGAGTTTTCAGTGGTGAAGTTAATAAGCATGTGTAATAAATTCCTGCAGTTGTGCACTGCCCTGTCCAATCTTATTGGGAGGCAACATTGTACCCCATTAAGAAGTGATGTATCTTTGTTAATGGCTTAAATATTTCCACATTTTAATTGCACAGGCAAATGGCTGATGTTGCTATTCAGTTTAGCCCGCAATAACTGCCAGCCTTGTTACCAAAAGTCAAGAGTAACTGGTTATGATACAGATCAGAGACCGGCCTAAGACTCAAAACAGACTTTGCTGACAGTGCTGTCATTTTTGCTGTCAAAGGTATCCTTGAGGTGGTGGTGTTCTGCTTTCTTGAACTGTTGCAGACTATTTGGAGCTCTAGCATTTGACATTGGGAGAATGATCAACATTAAACATGTCCAAGTCAGAAAGTTGCATGCCTCTGAGTCAATGTTATTTCATTTCACTTCACCTCCTAGCTGATGAAGGCTACAAGTTTGGAGGATACTGCCACATAAGTCTTGACAACTTATTTTGTTGCATCGAGCATATAGGTTATGTGGCTGCCATGTCACATTAATGGGGGTTGACTTAACATTCAGAAGAATTACTATGCTCTGGATAGTGTTCACCCTGTTTGTACCTGTATCTGTCTGAGCAATTAAGTTCTGTCACACTCCTACTTTGTGATATGCCTTGTAAAGAAGCTTTTAAGGACTGAAGGAGGTGAGCCATTTGCTGCAAAATGGCCAGCCTCCAGTGTAATCTAAAGCACAGTAGCTAGATGACTGGTCTGGTTGATTTTCCTGTTCATTAGTAACATTGTGAGGGATTACTGGTAGATTCAGCGATGATGATAACATTGAATAGCAGGGAGCGGTGATTAGCCTCTCGATTGTCAAAGCTGATGATTAACAGCCAGCAAGTTCAAGGCAATCAGGAGTCTAGATATTGCCCATGTCTTGCATGAAGACATGGGCCACGTTGTAATTTGAAAAGTTGTATTTGTGGCTGAACAAATCCCATTTGAACCATCTGAGACATTGTCTGCATCACCAGTTGTCTCAGGGATGAGACCAAATCGTCTCTGCTTTAATCTGCCATTCTAGGCAAAAGGCCAGATGTTTATATTACTTTGTTATCCAGTGTTGATACTTTAATTTAACCAGTTTCCTTAAAAGATTTATGCTTGCGTACTATGGCCTAGGTGATGGAATGGACTAAGCTGAGTGTGTAATCCTTGCTTGTTTTGTCTTAGGCTCAAACAATCAGGGCTGTATACACCTTCATATCACTTCCCTAAGCAATTTGCTATTTTCTGTGTAAATGTTGGAACGGAACTGAACTACATTTGTTTATTTTGACATCATCTTCATCAGTTTTCAGTGATATTGAAGTGTGGTGATGTGATCTGTTCTCGGAGCCAAACTGGATCTTGTCCAAGTCAGAATTTTGGTTGGTTGTCAGTTATGGTTTCTTAGCAATGGATCAATTCAGTAGACCTTACTAAAGTGTTTTGGGGGGGTTGTTGCTGATACAATAGGAGGGGTTAGGAACAAGGAAGGGAATGACAGTAATGCAGCGTGTGATTTGTTTTTTAAAATTCAATCATGGGATGTGGGTGGCTCTGGCCAGGCAGCATTTTTTGCCTATCCCTATTTGCCCAGAGGACAGTTAAGAGTCAACCACATTGCTGTCGGCCTGGAGTCACATGTAGGCCAGACCAGGTACAGATGAACGATTTCCCTCCCTGAGGGACATCAGTGTACCAGATGGGTTTTTTTCCGACTATCGACAATGCTTTATAGTCATCCTTTGACTCTTCATTCTAGATTCTTTATTAAATTTGAATTCTACCTTCTGCACTGGCAGGATTTGACCCCAGGTCATTTGTATCAATTGCTGCAAAGTTTCAAAGAAATGAAACCAGACAGATCACCTGGCATCAACCGAGCTGCTGAAAAAGACAATGGCAAAAATAGGCCTGTTGACCCTGCAAAGTCCTCCTCACTAACATTGGGGGTTAGTGCCAAAACTGGGAGAGCTGTCTCACAGACTAGGTAAGCAACAGCCTGACAGAGTCATACTCACAGAATTATACCTTGCAGACAGTGTCCCACGCACCACCATGACTATCACCATCCCTGGATATGTCCTGTCCCACAGGTAGGACAGACCCAGCAGAGGTGGCGGCACAGTGGGATACAGTTGGGAGAGTGTAGCTCTAGGAGTCCTCAACATTGACTCTGGACCCCATGAAGTCTCATCGCTTCAGGTTAAACATGGGCAAGGAAACCTGCTGATTACCACATACCATCCTCCCTCAGGTAATGCATGAGCACTCCTCAATGTTGAACAACACTTGGAGGGAACACTGAAATCCCCCAGGCAGAGTACATTTTGTGTCCCTGGCCATCTTCAGTGTCCACCACCAAGGGTGGCTCAGCAGCAATACTATTGATTGGGTCCTAAAGGACATAGCTGCTAGACTGCATCTGTGGCAGGTGGTGAGGGAACCAACAAGAGGGAAGAAATATACTTGACCTCATCCTTAGCAGTCTGCCAGCTGCAATTGCATCTGTCCATGGTAGTGTCGGTAAGGGTGACCATTGTACAGTCCTTGTGGAGATGAAGTTCCGCCTTCACGTTGAGAATAACTCCCATCGTGTTGTGTGGCACTATCACTGTGCTAAATGGGACAGACTTCGCACAGATCTAGCATCTCCAGACTGGGCATCCATGAGGTGCCATGGGCCATCAACAGCAGCAGATCTGTACTCTACAGTCTGTAACCTCATGGCCCAGCGTGTCTTCCACTCAACCATTACCATCGAGCCAGGGGATCTGCCCTGACGATGGAGAGTGCAGGAGGGCATGCCAGGAACAACACCAGGCATACCTGAAGATGAGGTGTCAACCTGGTGAAGCCACCAAACAGGATTACTTGCACGCCAAACAGCAAAAGCAGCAAGTGATAGACCAAGCTAAGCGATTCCACAACCAATGGATCAAATCTAATCTCTATATTTCCTGCCACATCCAGTCGTGAATGGTGGTGGACAATTAAACAACTCACTGGAGGAGGAGGTTCCACAAATATCCCCATCCTCAATGAGGGAAGAGCCCAGCACATCGGTGCAAAAGAGAAGGCTGAAGCATTCACAGCAGTCTTCAGCCAGAATTGCTGAGTGGATGATCCATCTCAGCCTCCTCTAGTGGTCCCCAACATTACAGATCCTAGTCTTCAGCTAATTCAAATCACTCCACGTGATAGTAAGAAACGGTTGGAGGTCTGGATACCGCAAAGGCCGTGGGCCGTGACATCTTTGCGGCAATAGTACTGAATAGTGCTCCAGATCTTGCCGCTCCCCTAACCAAGCTATTCCAGTACAGTTACAACACTGGTATCTACCTGGCAATGTGGAAAATTGCAGTAAGTATGCCAAATATGTCCTGTACGCGCACAGCATGACAAATCCACCCCAGCCAATTACCGCTCCATCAGTCTACGCTCAATCATCAGTAAAGTGATGGGAGGTGTCATCAACAGTGCTATCAAGCAGCACCTGCTCAGAAATAAGCAGTTCAGTGATGCCCAGTTTGGGTTCTGCTAGGGCCACTCAGCTGCTGACCTCATTACAGCCTTGGTTCAAACACGGAGAAAAGAACTGAATTCCAGAGGTGAGGTGAGAGTGACAGCCCTTGCTATCAAGGCTGCATTCAACCGGGTGTGGCAGCAAAACTGGAATCAATCAGGGGGCAAACTCTCTGTTGGTTGGAGTCATACCTGATGCATAGGAAGATGGTCGTAGTTGTTGGATGTCAATTATCTCAGCTCCAGGACATCTCTGCAGGAGTTCTTCAGGGTAGTGTCCTCGGGCCAACCATCTTCAGCTGCTTCATCAATGACCTTCCCTGTATCATAAGGTCAGAAGTGGGGATGTTCACCGATGATTGCACAGTGTAGCACCATTCGTGACTCCTCAGATACTGAAGTTGTCCATGTTCAAATGCGACAAGATCTGGACAATATCCACGCTTGGGCTGACAAGTCGCTAGTGACATTCGCACCACACAAATGCCAGGCTACGACCATCACCAATAAGAGACGATCTAACCACTGTTCCTTGACATTCAATGTTGTTACCATCGCTGAATCCCCCACTATCAAGATCCTGGGTGTTATCATTGACCAGAGACTCAACTGAACTCGCCGCATAAACACAGTGGCTGCAAAAGCAGGCCAGAAACTAGGAATACTGCGGTGTGTAACTCGCCTCCTGACTCCTCAAAGCCTGTCCACCATCTACAAGGCACAAGTCAGGAGTGTGATGGCATACTCCCCACTTGCCTGGATGAGTGTAGCCCCAACACTTGAAGCTTGACACCATCCAGGACAAAGCAGTCTGCTTGATTGGCAAGCATCCACTCATTCCTCCACTGACACTCCGTTGCAGCAGTGTGCAGTGTATCTTGTAGATAGTACAGAAATTCATCAAAGATCCTCTGACACCACCTTCCAAGCCCACAACCACTTCCATCTGGAAGGACAAGGGCAGCAGACATACAGGAACATCACCACCTCCAGGTTCCCCTCCAAGTCACTCACCATCCTGACTTGGAAATATATCACTGTTCCTTCACTCGCTGGGTCAGAACCCTAGAGTTCCTTCTCTAATAGCATTGTAGGTCAACCTACAGCAGCGGTTCAAGAAGGCAGCTCATCACCACCTTCTCAAGGACATCTAGGGATGGACAAGAAATGTTGGCCAGCCAGCCAATGCCCATATCCTACAAATGTAAATGAAAAAAAATCTCATGGGCCACTGAATTTTGCTTTCAACGATTCATCAAGCAAAGGCAACAGTTCATCTCGACTTGAAACATTCCAGTTGTTGAATGCTTATCTGCTGATTCTTTTCATCTTCACTTGTGAAGCTTTGGAATGCTCTTTTGCTACCCTGTATACTCCAGAGAGTCTTCCTAGGAGCATGGACATGTAATCCAACATTGATGATTCATCTTTTTGGTTCACGCATTTTTCTCTAATCAATTTTAATGGATCACTAATCTCATGCCCAAAAATGAACTCAAATGAACTAAGCCAGTAGATTCATTTGTGGAAGTGCTGGTAACAAATAGTAACAAATCTAAGCCTTTGTCCCAATCATGTGGGAATTTGTGAAAGTATGCCTTAATCATGATTGAGAGTCTGATGTTTACGGATGACATGCAGTTAATTTCAACTGGAATTTCAACTATTATTCGAAAATGGAAGTCCTGGAGAACTTTAGACGTAAAGTCAGAACCTTGATCAGACTGTTTCTCATTTGCTTCTACATAATGACTTCAAAAAAAACGTTAAATTTTCTACTACTACCTGTGCTGTCATGATCCTTAAAGGAATAGCTTCTGAGTTGGTTTGTCATATCCACAGTTGTAAGGATGTGCTGATGACCTGCTTTCGTTTTCAGTAATGGTCCTACACATTCTACTAACACTTGACTGGTTATCAATGGTGCTGGTGTGATTACATGTCAAAGCTTTCCTGCTACCTGTCATGTATGTCCCGTGGCTCATCCACCTAACCTACACATGCCTGGTCACTGGGCAATTAAACATGGTCAGTCTGCCTGACCTGCATATTTTTGGACTGTGGGAAGATACCGGAGAATCTGGAGGAAATCCATTCCTTCACTTCCGTCATCTATTGTCAACAATTGTGGTTCCCAGCACTGATTCCTGTAGCACTCCACTATTTGTAAGTTGCCATCCTGAAAATGTGGCCCACCCCATCCCAATTCTTTGATCTGCAGTACCTTTTATCTCTGATACAATTTTAACCCCACTGCGAAGCCTCTTCTAAGGATGCCTACCCTGAAGAAGTTACCCTCCTCCCTCCGGACAAACCTCAGGGAATCTCTCTCCCACTGCAACTCTCTCTCCTCTATCCATCCTCTCTCCGCCTCCCCCTCTCTCCCTATTTATTTCAGAACCCTCTTCCCCTCCCCCATTTCTGATGAAGGGTTTAGGCCCGAAACGTCAAGTTTTCCTGCTCCTATGATGCTGCTTGACCTGCTGTGTTCATCCAGCCCTATGCTTGTCATTTCGGATTCTCCAGCATCTGCAGTACCTTTTATCTCTCCCATCCCAATTCTTTGTTGTCTTTTAGTTAGCCAAGTCTCTCCATGCTGATATACTGCTCCCACCCCAATGAGCTCTTACCTTTTGAGGTAGTCTTTTGCTCAGCACCTTATCAAACCCTTTTTGGAAATGCAAATATGTTGCAGTTCCCCTTTATTAACCTACTTGTAATATTCTCAAAGAATTGAAATAGGTATGTTGGACATGATCCCACATACGTGAAGCCATTCTGACTTTCCTTGACTATCTTGTGTTTCTAAATGCCGTGCTTTTTTTTAATAATGGAGTCAAACGTTTACCCAGTGACTGGTTTCAGCTAACTGGCCTATAGTTACTTGTGTTTATTTGTCTGCTTCAATTTTTAGAGAAAGGTGTTACACTGGCAGTTCTCAAATCCTCTGGGACTTTTCCAGAATCTGTGAATTCTTGTATGCTTACCCGTGCATCCTCTATTTCTGTAACTACTTTCTTTTATAGCTTAAGAAGCAGCCCAGCAGGTCCAGAGGAGATATGCACCTTTAATCCCTTTAGTTCCTTAGTACTTCATCACTAGTGATAGTGTATTTATTTTCACTCCCTCTTTTGCCCCTTGGTTATTTAGTATTTTTGGTATGCAGTAAATGTAAGAACTAGGAGCAGAAGTAGGCAATTCAGCCCTTCTGTCCTGCACTGCCATTTGATGTGAAAATGGCTGATCGTCACAGTCTGAACTGCACTTTACTGCCCACACTCCATAACCCTAAAATGTATTACTTATTAAACATTTGTCTGCTGCTAA
This sequence comes from Ginglymostoma cirratum, assembly GCA_024137785.1. NCBI lineage: Eukaryota > Metazoa > Chordata > Chondrichthyes > Orectolobiformes > Ginglymostomatidae > Ginglymostoma > Ginglymostoma cirratum. Next base: position 9,523,318 of record JAHRHZ010000034.1, on the reverse strand, counting down.
ATTTACTCAAAGTCACAGCATTCACCACACTCTGGGATTGTGAATTCCATAGATTCACAACTTTGAGAGAAGTAATTTCTCCTCACTCACTCTCTTCTCAAACCTTTCACTGCTTATCCTAAAGCTATCTTAAACCTCTTGTTCTTGATTGCCCCACATGAGGAGACATTCTTTGTGTCTACTTTGTCAATCCTTTAGCATCTTGTATATCTCGATTAGCTCACCTCTCATTCTTCTAAACTCCAGAGAGTATAGGCCTAAACTGCTCAAACTGTCTTCATAGGACAAAGCTCTCATCTCTGGAATCACTCTAGTAAACCTCCCTCTGAATTGCCTCCTGTGCAACTATATACTTCCTCAAGTAAGGAGACCAAAATTCTACGCAAAACTCCAGGTGCGACCTTTGTAATGTCTTGTACAGTTGCAGCAACACTTCCCTATTTTCATACGCCATTCCTTTTGTAATAAATGCCAAAATTGCATTTGCCTTTCCTACAGCCTGCTGTACCTGCATACTAGTTTTCTGTGATTCATGAGGACAGTCAGGTTCCTCTGCACTAAAGTACCCTGAAGTTTCTCTCCATGTGGATAATGTTCCTTTAAGGTTTTTGCAAAGATTTGTAGCTCGAGTTATGTGTGAGGTTGTTGACTTGGTCGCCGAGCTGGCTTGTTTTCGTTGGGTTGTTTCGTCACCATTCTAGGTAACATCAGTTAGGCCTCCGATGAAGCGATGTTGTTCTACTCTGCTTGGAATTTTATACTGTCCAGTCCATTATGGTGAGTTATGTACTGTCCAGTCCATTATGGTGAGTTATGTCAGACAGTATAAAATTCCAAGCAGAGTAGAACAACATCGCTTCATTGGAGGCCTCACTGATGATGTTGCTGAGCATGGTGACAAAATGTCTGAATGAAAACAAGCCAGTTTGGTGAACAGGTCAACATAACAAGTTGCCTTTCTATTCCTGCAACCAAAATCTTGCACTTATCAACATTCAACTTCATCAGCCAAATTTTGGCCCATTCACAAAACCTTTCTTTTCATTTCATTTGCAGTTTTTCTCATCGCAATTTCCTCATGGCAACTTAGTTCCCCACTTATTTCGGGGTCATCTGCAGTTTGTATATGGTACTTTCAATCCCTACATCCAAGATATTAGTATGGAAGATTGATGCAAAGTGTTTATTCAACATCTCTGCCGTTCCTTATTATGACTATTTTGCCCAGCCTCATTCTGTAAGGAGCTTATGTTAATTTTACACAGACAAAAACAAAGTTGCTGGAAAAGCTCAGCAGGTCTGGCAGCATCTGTGAAGAAAAAGACAGAGTTAACGTTTTGGGTCTGGTGTCCCTCCTTCAGAAGGGTTATCTGAGGAAGGGTCACCGAATCAAAAACGTTAACTCTGTTTTTTCCTTCACAGACGCTGCCAGACCTGCTGAGCTTTTCTAGCCTAAGAGATAACAAGGTGTAGAGCTGGATGAACACAGCGTGCCAAGCAGCATCACAGGAGCAGGAAGGCTGACGTTTCGGGCCTAGACCCTTCTTCAGAAATGGGGGAAGGGAAGGCGGATCTGAAATCAATAGGGAGAGAGGGGGAGGCGGATAGAAGATGGATAGAGGAGAAGATAAGTGGAGAAGAGACAGACCAGTCAAAGAGGTGGGATGGAGCCAGTAAAGGTGAGTGTAGGGGAGGAGATAGGTCCGTCCAGGGAGGACGGACAGGTCAAGGGGGTGGGAAGAGGTTAGTAGGTAGGAGATGGGGGTGGGGCTTGCGGTGAGAGGAGGGGATGGGGGGAGAAAGGATAGGTTAGGGAGGCTGGGACAAGCTGGGCTGGTTTTGGGATGCGGTCGAGGGAGGGGAGATTTTGAAGCTTGTGAAGTCCGCACTGATACCATTGGGCTGCAGGATTCCCAAGTGGAATATGAGTTGCTGTTTCTGCAACCTTCGTGTGGCATCGTTGTGGCACTGCAGGAGGCCCAGGATGGACATGTCGTCTGAGGAATGGGAGGGGGAGTTGAAATGGTTCGCGACTGGGAGGTGCAGTTGTTTAGTGCGAACCGAGCGCAGGTGTTCTGCAAAGTGGTCCCCAAGCCTCCGCTTGGTTTCCCTGGTGTAGAGGAAGCCACAACGGGAACAGCGGATGCAGTATACCACATTAGCAGATGTGCAGGTGAACGTCTGCCTGATGTGGAAAGTCTTCTTGGGGCCTGGGATGAGGGGGTAGGTGTAGGGGCAGGTGTAGCACTTCCTGCGGTTGCAGGGAAAAGTGCTGGGTGAGGTGGGGCTGGAGGGGAGTGTGGAGCAGACAAGGGATTCACGGAGAGAGTGGTCCCTCCGGAAGGCAGATAAGGGTGGGGAGGGAAAAATGTCTTTGGTGGTGGAGGATGATGCGTTGGATCCGGAGGTTGGTGAGGACGAGGGGGATTCTGTTTTGGTTGTTATTGTGGGGAGGGGGTGTGAGGGATGAGTTGCAGGAAATGTGGGAGACATGGTCGAGGGCATTCTCGACCACTGGGCGGGGGGGGGGATGTTGCAATCCTTGAAGAACGAGGACATCTGAGATGTACGGGAGTGGAATGCCTCATCCTGGGAGCAGATGCGGCGGAGACGAAGGAATTGGGAATAGGGGATGGCATCCCCTCCCTTTACCGCATCCCAAAACCAGCCTAGCTTGTCCCCGCCTCCCTAACCTGTCCTTCCTCCCACCTATTCCCTCCTCCCACCCCCATCTCCTACCAACTAACCTCATCCCACCCCCTTGACCTGTCCGTCCTCCCTGGACTGACCTATCTCCTCCCTAACTCCCCACCTGCACTCACCTTTACTGGCTCCATCCCCGCCTCTTTGACCTGTCTGCCTCCTCTCCACCTATCCTCTCCTCTATCCATCTTCCATCCACCACCCCCTCTCTCCCTATTAATTTCAGAACCCCCTTCCCCTCCCCCATTTTTGAAGAAGGGTCTAGGCCCGAAACGTCAGGCTTCCTGCTCCTGTGATGCTGCTTGGCCTGCTGTGTTCATTCAGCTCTATACCTTGTTATCTCAGATTCTCCAGCACCTGCAGTTCCTACTATCTCTGAGCTTTTCTCGCAACTTTGTTTTTGTTCCTGATTTACAGTGGCCACAGTTCTTTTTGGTTTTTATGTTCATTTTAGTCTTTCTATTTCATTTTTAGAAAGTTTGAGCTTATGCTGCCTATTTTGATATTACTTGCTAACTCTGTTTATTTAAGCCTTTTTTTGGTCTTTATTTTTGGTTTTAATAGTTCCACATTCTGTGTTACCACTGATCTTTGCCACATGGTATATTTTTTCGTTGAATTTGATAGTAGTAAAGTCCTTGGTTGATCATGGCCCATTTATTCCCTTCCTTAATGAGATATATCTTCGTTATGAGCTATGAACTATTTTCTTAAACATCTTTCATTGTTTATCACCTGTTTTTTCTGCTGAAACCACTTGCCCAGTCCACTACAGCCAAATCTGCTCTTCTCCCTGTTTAATTACCCTTGATTAACGGTTGCTTTTGACCCAAGTTTCTCCTCTTCACTGAACGCTAAATTGTCATGTTATGGTCCTAGGGGATATTTTATTTTGTTTTTATTCATTCACCCAACGAAGGCGTCAGCATTTGTTGCCCATCCCTAAATGCCCAAAAACAACTGCACCTCCCAGTCGCGAACCATTTCAACTCCCCCTTCCATTCCGCAGACAACATGTCCATCCTGGGCCTCCTGCAGTGCCACAACGATGCTACCCAAAGGTTGCAGGAACAGCAACTCATATTCCGCTTGGGAACCCTGCAGCCCAATGGTATCAACGTGGACTTCACAAGCTTCAAAATCTCCCCTCCCCCTACCACATCCCAAAACCAGCCCAGCTTGTCCCGCCTCCCTAACCTGTCCTTCCTCCCACCTATCCCCTCCTCCCACCTCAAGCCCCACCCCCAATTCCTACCGACTAACCTCATCCCACCCCCTTGACCTGTCCGTCCTCCCTGGACTGACCTATCGCCTCCCTACCTCCCCACATACACTCACCTCACCTTTACTGGCTCCATCCCCGCCTCTTTGACCTGTCTGTCTCCTCTCCACCTATCTTCTCCTTTATCCATCTTCTATCTGCCTTCCCCTCTCTCCCTATTTATTTCAGAATCCCCTTCCCCTCCCCCATTTCTGAAGGAGGGTCTAGGCCCGAAACGTCAGCTTTCCTGCTCCTGTGATGCTGCTTGGCCTGCTGTGTTCATCCAGCTCTACACCTTGTTATCTCAGATTCTCCAGCATCTGCAGTTCCTGCTATCTCTGCCCAAAAGAAGTTGACAGTCAACCACCTCCTGATATGGTCTGGAGTCACATGTAGGCCAGACCAGGTAAGGATGGCCACTTCCTTCCCTAAAGGATATAGAGTCATAGAAATGTACAGCACAGAAACAGACCCTTTGGTCCAAATCGTCCATTCCGGCCAGGTATCCCAAGTCAATCTAATCCCAGCTGCCAGTGCCTGGCCCACATCCCTCCAAACCCCCTGCCACTTATATACCCATCCATATGCCTTTCAAATGTTGCAACTGCACCAGCCTCCTCCACTTCCTCTGGCAGTCCACCCCACAGATACACTACCCCTTTGCAATGAGCCAGATGGGGTTTTTTCCAATAGTCATGGCCATCATTAGATTCCTAATTCCGCATTTTTTAAAAATTGAATTCAAATCCCACCATCTGCCTTGGTGGGATTGGAACATTACCTGGGTCTCTGGATGAACAGTCCAGTGATATCACTTCTCTGTTACTCTGAGATCATCTATTGAACTTGTCTCATTACACATTGCGTGATCAAAATAGCCTCATCCCTGGTTGGATCTATAATAAATTGTTCTAAGAAATTGCCCCGAATACACGCAACTATTCTTCTTTGTGGCTATGTCTGCCTGTTTGATTTTCCCCAATCTATAAATGGAGATTAAAGTCACTGAAGATTGATGAACTGCTTTTGTTTTTACTTCATTATCCACTGATTTATTCTCTGCCCTCTAGAAAGTTACTGTTAAAGGGGCCCAAAGGCTACTCCCCACCAGTGTCTTTTTCCCCTTATTTCTTCCTCACCCATGTGAATTCTACCTCTTCCCATTCAATATCATTGCTTGCTATCAAATTTATTCCATCTTGTGCTAACAAATCTACCCCACCACCTTTTTCTTCCTGCCCGTCCTTTCAAAAAGTCACATATCCTTGAATATGTAGTTCTCAGTTTTGATCACATTATAAACATGCATGTAACCATGTAATGGTTATAAGAACATAATCATTAACTCTTATTTGTGCCATTCATTCATTTGTTTTGAAAAAAATCACTAAATCTTTCTTTGTATAATTTTTGCCACCCCCACTTGACCCTGTAGCTGTTGTTCTATGTTTATACATTCCGTCCCTTCCTGTTCAGTCTTGCCCTAATGCTACCATATTTTGCTCTGCAAGTCTACATTTTCCCTTTCCCAAGCTCTCCCTATGCCTTCTAATTCATTTAAAGTTTTCTCAACACCCTTAGTTATTCAGTTCACCCAGAACATACCAAGTAAAGCCACCACCCACCTACCCCAATACTGACATCAGTGCTCCATGAACTGAACCCCATTCCTACTGCACAAAAGTTTGAGCTATACACTTAAGGGAATGACTTGATTTACTCAATGCCAGTTTGCTTGTGGCGAAGGTAGAAATCCTGAGATTATAAGGTTGGAGGTTTCCTTTTTAAATTTGGCTCCTAACTGCTCAAAAACTTTCGGAAAACCTCCTTTTTAACTTTATCAAAGTCAATATGGGCAGAGATAATTGGATCTCCCCCCTCCCACTGCGGGTCCTTCACCAGCTCCGAGGGGCTTATCCTTCTAAGAGGGAGGTAGCACAGCTCTGGTACTCTTGCTGACAGCTGCAGAGAATAGGATCTGTTCCCCCAGTTACGTTCTGTCACCAATGCTACATTCCTGTTTCTTCCCATCGCTTAAATGTTTCAACTGAAATCTAGCCTGTTTCCCAAGTCTAATAGTATATCCTTCTTCAGTCTTACTAAATTTTCTTGGCAGATTTGGGAAGCATCCTTAAACCCCAGAACCTCTTTAGCAATATTAAGAGCTATTTCCCAACTGTTGATTGAACCAACCACAAGTAACTGAAATTAAACAGATTTTACATTTCTCACCTAAGCTTTATTTTATAGATCTAGGACCCCAATCCCCAAGTCTGTTTAAACCTGCTGGACTTTTCATACTGCAAATCTGTCCAAATCCATTCAGATGCTGTGTACAATCCTGCCAGGTTTTGGACTCGAGCACCCATCTGTTATGGAAGGTGTGGTTAAATGAAATGAACTCCTAGCAGTCACTTTATAAGCAACAAGTAACAATTTATTTATCTAACTCTAACAGTAAACTAATTAACCGAACTACCAACAAACCAAATAATTCCCCCTTACCTACTAACTATTCCCAAAGAAACAAAAATTCTGATAGTATGTGGTTCCAGTAAGTACAAGTCCCACTTTTATAATGAAAGTATTAAAATAAATTAAAACTTAGTCTCTTCAAAATTACAGCCAGGATAAGTCATCTTGAATGCTCCGCACCCCTTCTACTGATCCTCAGTTTGGAGTGCCTTTGTCCGTCGAATTCTTGTGTCAGGCATATTAGCTAAGAGTGCCACTGTACCTTAAGTTTAGATGATGGCTTTCTGAGAGCTTAGAGAATTCTGTGAGAGCCAGTGAGAGCTATTTTCTTGGCAGATAACAGTCGACTCTCATGATTTTCAAATGTTGTCGTCTTTTATTCCCTTGATTACCTGTTATTTTCTTACAGTAGGGTTGGTCCTAGGTTGTCAAGACCATCAGATTTAAATTTAATTGTGTTTTGTATCTAGGGCCTCGTTTAAATTAATTGGCTAAATTCAAAAACCTGTTGTCTTGGTAAAAATGCTGCTTTGCCTGTTAACAGTATAGTCTTTTGATACAGTGTTTCAGTTTCAAAAACTCTCTGTGCATCTGCTGCTGTCTGCAGACGTTGTTTTAAATCTCCAAGCCCAGAAAAACACATCATAGATTTTAAAGGGACCACACACTCTTTCCCCCTATCATTTTACAAACATCAAATACTCTTCCAAATTTCATAACAATGGAGGAACTTAAATTGAATAAAAATCTGGAATTGAGCGTCTAATCATGACTATGAAACCATTGATTGTCATAAAAACTCATCTAGTTCACTCATGTCCTTTAGGGAAGGAAAACTGTTATCTTTACTTGGTCTGACCTACAAGTGACTCCAGACCCACAGCAATGTGATTAATTCCCGGAAGTTAGGGACGGATAATAAATACTGGCCTGGCTCGAGAAGGCCTCGTCCCATGAGTGAAATTAAATGAAGTCAGTGGTGGAGGGAGTGAATATTTGTGGATGTGGTGCTCAACGAATGGACTTCATTGTCTTAGATGGCGTCAAGCTTCTTTAACTGCACTCATTTAGGCAAGTGGAAAGTCTCCTGTAACACTCCTGATTTGTGCCTTTTAGGTAGGCCTTGGGAGTGAGGAAATGAGATATTCATTGAAGAATTCCTAGCCTCTGACCTGTTCGTGTACCCACAATATTCATATGGCTGGACTAGTTCAATGTCTGGTCGATGGTAACCCCATTTGATTTTGAGAATTGGATTCAGTGATGGTAATGCCTTTGAATGTCAAGTGGTGATCACTTAAACTTCATTGAGTTGTTGTACATCCATCATATAAAGTGAAAATGATAAATATGAAGTGATCAATGAGTGTCAGTTGTCTCATAATTAACTCTCAATTGTCTTTTCACATTTGTTGATTCTGTCTTTATCTGGAAATTCTGACGATTGCAACAAATTAAATTCAGTTTATTTGTACTTGGGAACATTTTGCTGTTTGATTTTAATTACTTTTTGCGAAATTATGGAGCTAATCAGAAAATTTCATGCTATCAACTGGAGGATCACTAATGTCCTTTAGGGAAGGAAGCTGCCATCCTTATCTGGACTGGCCTACATGTGACTCCAGACCCACAGCAATGTGGTTGACTCTTAACTGCCCTCTGGGCAGTCAGGGATGGGCAGTAAATGCTGCCTAGCCAGTGACGCCGTCATCCTGTTAATGAATAAAGAGGAAAAAAGGATATGTGCCCACTGCTTGGATTATATTTTATAAAGCCAATGAATTTACTATATGTTAAACATTCTGTTGATAACAGGTCCTGAACAGTTCACAGCATTGGCTGTGCAGATTATACTTCATTGTTTATAAATAGTTTGTACAATGTATAGGTATAAAGTTAAAGCTTTAGAAATATGTTGAATCTTAAGCAAAAATATTTTGAAATGCTTTTATGCTCAGTTTTTCATGAACTGTTTTGTATCAGGTCTCCTTGCCATGCTGCAATGCCCATCTCTACGTGTATTAATGTTCCAGTGGCTTCTGAAGAACAGACAAGCAGATATTGGGATGAGCTCAGTCAAGTTGGCCTTCCTGAAGATATTGATGTCCAGGCCTTATTTGAGCCTTCAGGTATTATAGGGTTGATGTAGTCTTAACAAATTGTTCTTTGAAAGTAGTTACCTCTTTCATTATTAGAGGTTATAATTGACTCTGATTCAAAAACCAATTGTGACATACTCCATTTTATACCTTCTTTGTGTGTTAATGACTTCCCATTGACCTTTCAGTGTTAATACTTACAGTCCCAGCTCTTCAGTTATCAACCAATCAGTGGAGTTAATCTTACACTGTTTGTTCTAAATCTTCTAAAATTAATAAATCTTGGTCTGTTGAAACCGTAAGAAATGGGAACATGAGCAGGCCATTTGGCTCCTCACGCCAGCTGCTCCATGTCTGTTCCAACATTCCTTACGTCCATTTTCCTGTCCTTTCTCTAAAATAAAACAAGGAACTGCTAATGCTGGAAATCTGAGACAAACAAAAACAGAAATTGGTGAAGAAACTCAGCAGGTCTGGTAGCATCTGTAAAGAGAAAACAGTTAACCGTTCCAAGTCCAGTGACACTTGGCTCCCCTAAATGTGCACAAGAAGTCTGCCCTCACAATTCTGTGTGGCAAGGAGTTCTAAAGAACATCAAATCTCTGAGAAAGGAAATTCCTCCTTGTCTCTGTCATAAATTGGCATCCCTTTATACTATGCCCTCCAATAAGGGGAGTCATCCTCTCAGCTTTTACCCCATCAAGCCCCATAAAAATCCTGTATGTTTCAATGAGATCATCTCTCGTTTTAACTCCGGTGAATAGAGTCTTAACGTAGAGTCACAGTCATAGAGGTCAACAGCATGGAAGCAGGACCTTCAGTCCAACTTGACCACGCAGCCCAGTTTTCACAAAGAAAAAGGTGACAGCTTAGAGGTAACATCACTGGACTGTTGGCGGCACGGTGGCTCAGTGACTAGTACTGCTGCCTCACAGCACCAGGGGCCTGGGTTCGATTCCACCCTTGAGCCACTGTCTGTGTGGAGTTGGCACATTCTCCCTGTGTCTGCGTGGGTTTCCTCTGGGTGCTCCGGTTTCCTCCCACAGTCCAAAGATGTGCAGGCTAGGTGGATTGGCCATGCTAAATTGTCCATAGTGTTCATGTAGATTAGGGGGGGTTATAGGGCGGTGGGTCTGGGTGGGATGCTCTGAGGGTCACTGGACTTGTTGGGCCCAAGCGCCTGTTTCCAAGCTGTAGGGATTCTAAGAGATTATATTAATTAAATTAGTCCTATTTGTCTGTGTTTGGTCCATTTCCCTCAGTACCTATCCCATCCATGTACCTGTCTAAATTTTTTTGCAAGAATCCCAACTGTGTGGAAGCAGGCCATTCGACCCATTGAGTTCACACTGACTCTTCGTAGAGCATCCCACCTAGACCCACCCTAACCCTATCCCTGTAACCCTACATGTCCAATGACAAACGCACCTAGCCAGCGCATCCCTGGACACTGGGCAACTTAGCATGGCCAATCCATCTAACCTGCACTTCTTTGGATTGTGGGAGGAAACCAGAGTACTGAGAGGAAACCCACACAGACACAGGGAGAATGTGCAAACTCCACGCAGACAGTCGCCCGAGGCTGGAATCGAGCCCAGATCCCTGGCAGCAGTACTAACCACTGAGCCACCGTGCCGCCCTGTTTCTTAAGTGACAAAATTGTACTCTCTTCCACCACCACTTTTGGTAGCCTATTCCAGACACTCACCACCCTCTGTGTGGAAAAATTGCCCCTCTGGACCCTTTTGTATGCCTCCCCTCTCACCTTAAACCTAGGCCCTCTAATTTTAGACTCCCTCCCCATGAGGAAAAACTGTTGACTATCTATCTTATTTATGCCTCATGATTTTATAGACCTCTACAAGGTCACCCCTCAGGCTCCAGAGGAAAAGTCCCAGACTATCCAACCTCTCCTTGTAACTCAAACCTTCCAGTCCAGGTAGCATCCTAGTAAATCTTTTGTGCACACTTGCTAGTTTAATAATATCCTTTCTATAGTAGGGCAGCCAGAACTGTGCTCAGTACTCCAAATGTGGATGTGTCAACGTCTTGGGACATCTTGTTTCAACTGTACAAGACCTATACTCACTGGCAGCATCTGTGGGGGAGAAAGCAGAGTTAACATTTCGGGTCCGGTGACCCTTCCTCAGAACAGACCCTTCCTGCTGAGCTTTTCCAGCAACGTTGTTTTACTTCCTGATTTACAGCATCCGCAGTTCTTTTTGGTTTTTACCTATACTCTGACTGATGATGCCGAAAGCTGCCTTTGCCATCCTGTCTACCTGTGACTCTGCTTTCAAGGAGCTGTCAACCTGTACCCCTAGAATATCTTTGTTCTGTAACACTCCCCAAGGCCCTACCATTGATTGTGTGTAAGTCCTGTCCTGGTTTGACCCACCAAATACCTTACGCAACACCTTGCGTATATCTAAATTAAACTCCATCTGCCATTGCTCAGCCCACTGGCCCGGTTGATCAAGATCTCGCTGCATTCCCAGATAAACTTCTTCACTGTCCATGATACCACCAATCTTGTTGTCGTCCACAGACTTACTAACCATACCTCCTAAATTCTTATCCAAATCATTTATGTAAATAATGAATAACAGTGGATCCAGTACTGATCCCTGTGACACGCCGCTGGTCACAGGGTCTCCAGTCTGAAAAGTCTCTCCCACTGTCCTCTGTCTTGGCTGTCGTAAAGCCAATTTTGTATCCAATTGGCTAGCTCTCCCTGGATCCTGAGAGATTCAACCTCTATCAACAACCTACCATGTGGTACCTTGTCAAAGGCCTTGCTAAAGTCCATGTAGATGTCTACCCCTTTGCCCTCATCTAATTTCTTGGTCGCCCCTTGAAAAAGCTCAATAAAATTCGTGAGATATGATTTCCCACGCAGACTAACTCAAATGAGTTCTTGCCCCTCCAAATGCCTGTAGATCCTGTCCCTCAGAATCCCCTCTAGCAACTTGCCCACCACAGACGTTTGCCTCATTGGCCTATAGTTCCCAGGCTTTTCCCTACCATCTTTCTTAAATAATGGCACAACATTAGCCACCCTTCAGCCCTCGGGCACTTAACCACGGCTGTCAGTGATACAAGTATCTCCGCCAGGGGCCCCACAATTTCCTCCCTAGCCTCCCTCCAAGTCTTGGGATACACTTCTTCAGGTCGTGTGAATTCAGCTGTCTTACAAAGAACAAAGAAAACTTACAGCCCAGGAACAGGCCCTTTGGCCCTCCAAGCCTGTGCCGATCCAAATCCACTGTCTAAACCTATCGCCCAATTCCTAAGGATCTGTATCCCTCTGCTCCCCACCTACTCATGCATCTGTCCAGACGCACCTTAAATGAATCTACCGTGCCTGCCTCTGCTACCTCTGCTGGCAACGCGTTCCAGGCACCTAACACCCTCTGTGTAAAGTTCTTTCCGCGTGTATCCCCCTTAAACTTTTCTCCTCTCACCTTGAACGCGTGACTCCTCGTTATTGAATCCCTCACCCTGGGAAAAAGCTTATCTCTATCAACCCTGTCTATACCCTTCGTGATTTTGAAGACCTCAATCAGGTCCCCCCTCAATCTCCTTTTTTCTAATGAAAACAATCCTAACCTACTCAACCTCTCTTCATAGCTAGCACCTTCCATACCAGGCAACATCCTCGTAAACCTTCTCTGTACCCTCTCCAAAGCTTCCACATCCTTTTGGTAATGTGGCGACCAGAACTGTACACAGTATTCTAAATGCGGCCGAACCAAAGTCTTGTACAATTTTAACATGACCTGCCAGCTCTTATACTCAATACCCCGTCCGATGAAGGCAAGCATACCATATGCCTTCTTGACCACTCTATCCACCTGTGCAGCCACCTTCAGGGTACAATGGACCTGAACTCCCAGATCTCTCTGCTCATGAACTTTTCCCAAGGCTCTTCCGTTTACAGTATAGTTTGCTAATCTAGACTGTTTAACCATTGCTCAAGTGGCAATCCCGCCACACCAGGAATCATCCCAGTCAACCTGATCTGAGCCGCCTCCAATGAAATTATATCCTTCCTTAAGTGAACGAGAACTGCTCACAGTACTTGAGATGTGGTCTCACGAGCACCTTGTGCAGTTGCAGTAAGACTTTCCTGCATTTATGCTCCAACTCTCAAGGACAAACATTCCATTAGCCTTCCTGATTACCTGCTGCGTCTGTGTGCTAGCTTTCTGTTTTCCATGCAAGTATCTCTCAGCCTCTGTGTTTCAGCTTTCTCTAATTTTTCTCCATTTAAATAATGCTGTTCTTATGTTCTCCCTTCCAAAATGAACAACTTCACGGTTTCCCACACAATACACCATTTGCTACCTTTTTGTCCACTTACTTAACCTATCAATATCTCACTGTAAAATGTTAGCATCCTTTGCGCAACTTGTTCTTCCATTTTTTTTTTTAACGTTGTCTGCAAATCTGACTACAGTGCATTGGCTTCCTTCCTCCAAGTCATTAATTTATATTGTAAGCAGTTGTGGTCCCAGTACTGATCCCGGTGGAGCCCCACTGTTTACACTTGGCTAGCCTGAAAAGAACCCCTTTTTCCATTCACTGTTCCCTGCCGTTTGCTAATTCTTTGTCCATGCCAGTATGCTACATTCAGCATCATAGGTTCTTACCTTATGGTTTCACCTTTTGTAAGATACCTCATTAAATGCCTCTTAGTAGTCCAAAAAAAAATCTGGAGTTAAGAATCTACTGAACACCATGAAATCATTGTCAATTGTCAGAAAAATCCATCTGGTTCGCTAATGTCTTTTGGTGGAGGAAACCTGTCATCCTCACAGACCCACGGCAATGTGATTGACTCTCAGTTACCCTTTGAAACGGCCTAGCAAGCCATTCAGTTGTACCAATCACTACAAAGTCTCGAAGAAATGAAATTGGACTGATCGCCTGGCATCAACCTAGGTACTGGAAAAGACAATGGCAGAAACAGCTCTGTCGACTCTGCAAAGTCCTCCTGACTAAATCTTGGGCCTCATGCCAAAGTTGGGAGAGCTGTCTCTCAGACTAGTCAAGCAATAGCCTGACACAGTCATATTCACAGAATCATACCTTACAGACAATGTCCCCGGCATCACTATTACCTTCCCTGGATACGTCCTGTCTCACCAGCAGGACAGACCCAGCAGAAATGGTGGTACAGAGGTACAGAGTCTGATGGGAGTTGCCCCTGGGAGTCCTCAACATTTACTCCAGACCCCATGAAGTCTCATGGCTTCAAGTGAAACATGGGCAAGGAAATATCGTCCTGATTACCAAATACCATGCTTCCTCAGCCGATGAATCGGCACTCCTCCATGTTGAATAATGCTTAGAGGAAGCACCAAGGATGGCAAGAGCACAAAATGTACTCTGGGTGGGGGATTTCATTTTCCACCAGCAAGAGTGGCGTGGTGGCAGTATTACTCATTTGAGCTGGTTGGGTCCTAAAGGATGTAGCTGCTTGACTGGGTCTGCGGTAGGTGTTGAGGAAACCAACAAGAGGGAAAAACATACTTGACCTCATCCTGACCAGTCTGCCAGCTGTAGATGCATCTGTCCATAACAGTATTGGTAAGAGCGACCACTGAACAGCCCTTGTGGAGACGTTGTCCCGCCTTCACATTGAGAATAACCTCCATTGTGTTGTGTGGCACTATCATTGTGCTAAATGGGACAGTCTTCGCACAGATATAGCAACTCAAGACTGGGCATCCGTGAGGCATCGTGGGCCATCAGCAGCAGTAGAACTGTTCTCCAGCACAATCTTTAACCTCCTGGTCCAGCATATACCCCGCTCAAAAATCATCATCAAGCCAGTGGACCAACACTGGTTCAATGGAGTGTGCAGGGGGGCATGCCAGGAGCAACAGCAAGCATACCTGAAGATGAGGTGTCAACCTGGTGAAGCAACCAAACAGGACTACTTGCATGCCAAACAACGTAAGCACCCAGTGATAGACAGAGCTAAGCAATCCCACAACCAATGGATCAGATCTAAGCTCTGCAGTCCTGCCACTGCTAATTGTGAATGGTGTTGGACAATTAAACAACTCACTGGAGGAGGAGGTTCCACAAATATCCCCGTCCTCAATGAGGGAAGAGCCCAGCACATCGGTGCAAAAGAGAAGGCTGAAGCATTTGCAGTAATCTTCAACCAGAAGTGCCGAGTGGATGATCCATCTTGGCCTCCTCCAGTGGTTTCCAACATTACAGATCCCAGTCTTCAGCTAATTTGATACCACTCCATGGTATAAAGAAACGATTGGAGGCACTGGATACTGCAAAGGCTACGGGCCCTGACGACATTCCAGCAATAGTATTGAAGACTTGTACTCCAGAACTTGCCGGTCTCCTCACCAAGTTGTTCCGGTACAGTTACAACACTGGTAACTACCCAAAAATGTGGAAAATTGCCCAAATATGTGCCGTAATATAGGCAGGACAAATCCAACCTGGCCAGTTACCTCCTCATCAGTCTAGTCTGATCAGTCTACTCTGGATCCTCAGTAAATTGATTTAAAGGAGCCATCAACAGTGTAACCAAGCAGCACATGCTCAGTAATACCCAGTTTGGGTTCCACCAGGGCCACTCAGCTCCTGACCTCATTACGGCCTTTGTTCAAACACAGACAAAAGACCTGAATTCCAGAGGTGAGGTGAGAATGACAGACCTTGACATCAAGGCTGCATTTGACCGAGTGTGGCATCAAGGAGTCCTAGCAAAACTGGAATCAATGGGTATCGAGGGCAAACTTTCCAGTGGTTAGAGTCTTGCCGGGGACACAGGAAGATGCACTGCAAAAATTCACTGAAGATCCTCAGACAGCACCTTCTGAACCCACAACTACTTCTATCTGGAAGTACAAGGGCAGCAGACATATGGGAACACCGCTATCTTCAAGTTCCCCTCCAATCCACTCACCGTCCTGACTTGGAAATATATTGGCGTTTCTTCACAGTCGCTGGGTCAAAATTCCCTCCCTAAAGGCATTGTGGGTTCACCCACCCAGGAGGACTGCAGTGGTTCAAGAAGATGGCTCATCATCACCACCTCAAGGGCACCTGGAGCTGGGCAATAAATGCTGGCCAACGAGCAATGCCCACATCACACAAAATTAATAAACAAAAAAAAAAGCACATTTTCTGGTTCCTGTCAATCCCATGGGCTAGGACTTCCTCAAAAAGCTCAAATTAGTCATGTGATTTCCCTAACACGAAGCCATGCCAACTCTGCTTGATTAGATTTTGATTTTCCAAAAATGCTGCTGTTACTTCAACACTTTTCAAGCAGTATAAGTTAGACTTATCAACTGATAGTTCCTACTTTTTGCTTCCCTCTATTTTTAAGTCGGTGTCACTTTAGCAATGTTTCTGATCTTCCAGTATTTCTCCAGTACTCAAAACTTTTGGAGAATTACAGCCAAGACATCCACTATTTCTGTAGTTAACAAGGTGTGGGGCTGGATGAACACAGCAGGCCAAGCAGCATCATAGGAGCAGGAAAGCTTGACGTTTCGGGCCTAGACCCTTTCTGTAGTTAGCGGTTTTAAGATACTCGGATGCATGCCATCAGGATCAGGGGCTTTTTTGTCTTTAGCTTCATTAGTTTGTCTAATAATACTACTGTGGTGATGGTGATAGTACTTGATTTGTGCCATTGTTTAGTATTATGGAATGTTTGAAGTATCTTCCATTGTGAAGACCCATGCAAAATATCTATTTATCTCCTCTGCCATTTCTTTGTTCTTCATAACTGTCTCCTCCAGGTTCAAAGGGACCTTTGTTGACTTTGACCTCTGTCTTTTTCCTTTATGAAACTCTTATCAGTTTTTGTACGCTTTGTTGGTTTGCCCTCTTAGTTAATTTTGTGTCTCTTTGTGATGTTCATAGCCTTTTTCTGGATTCTGAATTTATCCTAGTCTTTCGGGCTATCACTGACTTTTGCATCCTTGTATGCTTTTTCTTTCAATGCGGATCTTAACTTCCTTGGCTAACCATGGTATGTTTATCCCACTCTTAGAATCTTTCCTCCTTACTGAAATATATTTTTACTGAGTGTCATGAATTACCTCCTTTAAATATCTGTAACTAGTTGCTTACTGCCTTTCTTGCTAATTTATCCATCCAGTTCACTATAGCTAACACTGTTCTCACCTAGTTGTAATTCTCCTTATTTAAGTTAAACAGTTGTTTGTGACCCAAGTGTCTCAGTCTCAAACTGAATATTAAATTCACTGTGTTATGATCACTATTTCTTAGGAGCTCTTTTCCTCTAACGCCACGTATTAAACATATCTCATTACACATTACCAGATCCAGGATACTCTGGTCTCTGGTTGTCTCATGACCTATCATTTTAGGAATTATCCCTAATGCACTTTGTGAATTTGTTGTCATAACTACCCTCTCTAATTTGCTTTAACCCAGTCAACATGAAGATTAAAGTTACCTATAATTATTGTTATATTCTTCTTTGACCTGCTCCTACTATTTGTTAATTTATTCATTTCCTACGGTGTGTCCACTGTTCGAAGGTCTAGTCTACCATTGTCTTCTTTCCCTTCCTGTTTTTACCGACATCCAATTGGCTTCTACATCATCTGAGCTTAGATACTCACTCTCTCACAACTGTCCTCACAGCATCTCTTATTAATAGAAATTCCCACTACCTTTTCTTTCCCTCCAGCCTTTCTGAAAGGACAGATATCGCTAAATGTTAAGCTTCCAATACTGATCGTCTTATAAGCATGTCTCCATAACGGCTAAGAGCTCTTATCCATTTACCTCAGTTTCCACCATTAGCTCACCTAAAAAGCTCTCCGCATCTTCCTCTCCTGCAGGCCCAAACAGTCCCCCTCCACCGACACTCTCATCGATTAACAGAACCCATCCTTACCCTTAACAATTTCTCCTTTAACTCCTCCCACTTCCTACAGAGTAATGGGGTGGCCATGGGCACCTGAATGGGCCCAAGCTATGCCTGCCCCTTCGCAGGATACGTGGAACAGCTGCTTTTTCACTGTTATGCAGTCACTGCTCCCCACCTCTTCCTCTGCTACATTGATGACTGTATTAGTGCTGCCTCATGCTCCCACGAGGATCTTGAACAGTTCATCAAATTTACCAACACCTTTCACCCCAACCTCCAATTCACCTGGACCATCTCGGAACTTCCCGCTCCTTCCTGGACCTCTCCGACTCCATCTCTGGTGACCGCCACAAAACTGACATCTATTTCAAGCCCACTGACTCCCACAGCTACCTGGACTACACCTCCCCTCAGTCACCCTCCTGCAAGAATGCGATCCCCTACTCCCAATTCTTCTGCCTCTGTCATGTCTTCTCCCAAGATGAGGCGATCCACTCCTGCACATCCCAGATGTCCTCCTATTTCATGGACGATAATGTCCCCTCATCCGGTGATCGAAAATGCCGTCAACCACATCTCTTGCATTTCCCGTGCTTCTGCCCTCACACCCCCCCCCATAAAAATAAAGACATAATCCCACTTGCCCTCACATTTCACACCACCAACCTCTGTATCCAACATATCGTTCTTTGCCACTTCTGCCACCTACAATCCAACCCCACAACCAAAGAGAGATTTTCCTCCCCATCCCTGCCTGCTTTCGTAGAGACAGCTCTCTCCGCGACTCCCTCGTCCGCTCCACACTCCCACTAACCCCATCACCCCCGGCACCTGCCCCGATACCTCCCCCCTCACCTCCATTCAAGGCACAAAACAAACTTTCCATATCGGACAGAAGTTCACCTGCTCATCAGTCAACTTGATCGACTGTGTATCCGCTGTTCCTGATGTGGCCTCCTCTACGTTTTTAAGACCAAGCGTAAACTTGGAGACCGTTTTGTAGAGTATCATCTACGCGTTGTATGCGACAAACGACAACACCTTCTGGTCGCCAACCATTCTAACGCCTCCTCCCACTCCCTAGTTGGCATGTTCATCCTGGGTCTCCCCCAGTGCCACAATGACGCCACCCACAAACTGGAGGAGCAGCAACTCATATTCCGCCTTTGGAGCCTACAGCCCTATGGCCTAAACATTCAATTTACCAGTTTTAAAATCTCCCCACCCCCGGCCTCATCCCATTTCCAAGCCTCCCTCTCATCCCCACCTCCTTGACCTGACACAACCTGTCCGTCTTCACTCCCACCTATCTGCCAAATCCATCCCACTGACCAATCCTCACCACTACCTACCTGCACACTCTTATCACCATCCCACCTACCTTCCCCAGCCTCACCCCTCCTCCCTTTTATTTATTTCAGAGCTCCCCCATTTCTGAAGAAGGGTCCCAACCCGAAACGTCAACTTTCCTGCTTCTCTGATGCTGCCTGGCCTGCTGTGTTTCTTCAGCTCCATACTGTGCTGTCTGACTCCAGCATCTGCAGTTCTTGCCATTTCTGTCTTGTTCCAAATGCTTTGTGCATTAAGAAACAAAGCCTTTAAGCTTGCCTTTCTGCCATTTTTAATCA
Source organism: Ginglymostoma cirratum (assembly GCA_024137785.1). Classification (NCBI taxonomy): domain Eukaryota; kingdom Metazoa; phylum Chordata; class Chondrichthyes; order Orectolobiformes; family Ginglymostomatidae; genus Ginglymostoma; species Ginglymostoma cirratum. Next base: position 9,504,262 of record JAHRHZ010000034.1, on the reverse strand, counting down.
TCCTAACTTTTCCTTGTACACTGGCCTGATTTGCCTCTCACCCTTGATTACCCGGTCTAAAGTTTTTGTATTTTACTGTTCTGTCTTTCATTACCGTCCTTGTTTCTCTTTCCGTTGTTTCCCATACCAGAAGTAAGAAATTAGACGTCTAAAGAGCTATTTTACTGATATGTTGGGAAATATGTAGGTAATTGGGTTCATGTTTAATCATTTAAAATACAAAAATAAAATTGTACCACTTGAATGACATTTTAAATTTTTAATTGACAGGGAATTTCCCTGAAATTTTTCTGAGCCTAGTTTAGGTTTTCTCTCCCGACTATTCTATGAACCTATTCCAACCACACTAACAAATACTGACAGGGCGTCAGTCCAGGTTAACCCATCCAGTTGTTACGATACAATCTACCTTGCATAAAACCATATTGATTAGCCTAAAACTTTCACTGTGCAAAGTCTTGAGTCATCATGGTGATATTTAGCAGTAGACGGTGACATGCAAAGTAAAACATCATTTTTGAAAAAGTGATACTTTTTAATGCACTTAATAGTAATTGTCCATGGTATAAAAAAATACTCAATAAAATAATGAATGTCCCATTTGGAATTTTTGTTTTATTTCTTTATAGTCTAAACCTATGGAGACTCACTGTCCCTACTGAGAATGAATTTTGCTATGTTGGACGTATAGTTCATCGCTTGACCCAGCTGTAATGCATCTAATGTTCGGTACTGACCATTGGTAGTCCAGATAGTGTGAAAAATAGATGCGCTCCACTCTCAAAAGATCTTTATGTACCACTAGGCAACTGGTGCTGATTCAGTAATTAACACTGTCATGTTAGTGTCTTGTTCAGCTCTAAACTAATACACAGTTATCATTAGAACTAAAATTATGCAAATTTGAAAATAGACCAGAAATAAGAAATTGGACATCTGAAGAGCTATTTTACTAATGTATTGGGAAGTATGTAGGTAGTTAAGTTCGTAATGTTGAATTATTTAAAATGCAAAATAAAATTTTATCAGTTGCTTGACACTTCAAATTTTTCATTGACAGGCCACTGCTGGGTTCACCATTGTTGTGCAGAATGGTCTTCTGGAGTGTGCCAGACAGATGAACAGGTACTGATGAATGTGGACAAAGCAGTTCTCTCAGGGATTGCAGAGGTAAGTTGATACTTTACCAAAAGGGTAGAAATTAAGTAGCCAAAATGTATCCCCAGGACTTTTGAGCAAAATCTACTTAATGAAAGCTACAGTGCTGTTCTTTCAGCAGTTTATAGTGATTAGCAAGTCACATCAGAAGTTTGAATTGGAATCTTTTGATGCATGTTTTTGTGATTTACAGTTAAGAGGAAGGACTGAATCTTTCATTGGATTCCTATTATCTCTAAATGGAATAGCGGTGAAAGTTGGAGAAGTTGAAAAATTAGTGCCAGTAAAACAAGGGCTGTCAGTTCGCTTTGAGAAAATCCACAAAAAACAAAAGTTCCATAAACTTGATTGCCTATCACAAGTTACGGGGCATTCATAAGAACAGTTTACGATAAGGCAAAATATTTATTCTGTATTTTAGACCAATGTACAACATGGATAACAAGCAATAGTTCTTTCTGTAACTCATCAAATGTCCTGTAAATAGTCTATATAGGAGTGTTTTCTTTGGTCAGAGGTTTCTAAAATGAACCTATGTGCTTTTTTTTGGCTGAATTAATTATAGAGTGCTTCTGTAAAACTATGATTCAATTCATGTTTAGCATCTTATTGCAGATCTGACACAGGCTACTTTCAATGCATTAGTTGAATAGGTGGAGTGGTGCCTTGGGCGCAAGAAAGTGTCCGTCAGTTTCTAAATATTTTGATGAATAGTGTCACTGATAAAGGTCAGTTGTGGCAGGAACCCTGCGCAGCTTTGCAACCAAAAGGTCAATATAGAGGAGTGGTAATTGTGAGCTATTTTGTACAATGCTCATAGGTCTTCATTCATGACCTTTCAGTTTATTAATGTGTTATCAAAATCCTATTGACAACCTGCTTATTAACTGAGGCAAAGAATGCCAGTGTTATTCAGGATCTGAGGCAACAATGCAATGACAAGTTCTGCTCAATATATTAAGTTGACAATATGAATGTTGTGAAATTCCTCAATTGTGGCCTCCTCTTTGCCCTTCCTAATTGCTTGTGCAGAATGAACAGGATACGCATAAATATGTCCTGCTGTCTGGGCAATTGAGAATTGAAAACTTGTTCTTCATGTTATTTCATAGAATCCCTACAGTGTGGAAATAGGCCCTTCAGCCCAACAAATCCACACCGACACACAGAGCATCCCACCCAGACCTACCTCCCCCTAATCTACACATCCCTGAACACTACGGGCAATTTAGCATGGCCAATCCACCTAACCTGCACATCTTTGGACTGGTGGGAGGAAACTGGAGCACCCGGAGGAAACCCCACAGACGCGAAGAGAATGTGCAAACTCCACACGGACAGTCGCCCGAGGCTGGAATCGAACCCGGGTCCCTGGCGCTGTGAGGCAGCAGTGCTAACCACTGAGCCACCGTGCAGACCAAAACCCTTCAAAATATGTTAAGATAGTCTAGACCCTAACTTTTTTTCTCATTTTAAAGATAATTGTAAGGCATTGCATTCCGAATGGTCAAACTACCAGGCTTGAAACAAAATATACTTTATTTTAATTATAGTGCATAAATACAGTGAAAAAGAACACTTGTCTTAACTGAGATAACAAGCATGGGGCTGGATGAACACAGCAGGTCAAGCAGCATCGTAGGAGCAGGAAAACTTGACGATTCGGGCCTA
>JAHRHZ010000034.1:9478364-9496433 GCA_024137785.1 Ginglymostoma cirratum | reverse complement strand
TCGGGCCTAAACCCTTCATCAGAAAAAGGGTTTAGGCCCGAAACGTCAAGTTTTCCTGCTCCTATGATGCTGCTTGACCTGCTGTGTTCATCCAGCCCCATGCTTGTTATCTCACATTTTCTGATCTGGCTTTTGTGTAGTGCATAAATTCCTGAACCCCAACCTCGTCCCCTCACCCTGCCCTTTGTTCCACTCTTTGGAATGAGCATGATAAATGATCATTCAGGTCAGGAACTGGTGGGAGATCAGAGCTTGTGAAAGTAGACTAGCAAGAATTGAATTCTGTCCAAAGAAAAAATTGACACAAAATTAAATGCAGAGAATAAAACAAAACATGCCAATTTTTTTTGGAAGGGAGATTGATGAGAATGAAGAGTAATCAGATTAGCCATGTTCATGTTGAATGGTATAGCAGGCTTGAGGGGCCAAATGCCCTACTCATGCAAACCAAAAAAACAAAAAGCTAAGGATGCTAGAAATCCCATGGATCTCATTTCTGACCTACTTATGCTCTTTAAGTTTCATGCATTGCTTTTTGTGGCAAGGCTGTCTCAAAGGATGACCACTTGTATCTTTGTCTGCAGCAGCAACCATTTTCCAATTATATTTTATTTACTTTTACCTCCAATAGTTTGATGCTCACATCTAACTTATTTGCCTAGCAAGCAGTTATTTGATTATTTTTTTAAAGTCTACAATGCCACACTTTAGCTGCTTCAATCACTTCCCTTCTTCATTAGGTCAAAATTAGGGATATTTGCTGATAATCTCTCAATGTTCAGCATGATCGGCACCGTACTGAAGCAGTCCATGCTCATATGCAGTAAGATATGACCACCTTTCGGGTTGGACTGATAAGTGGGAAGCAACATTTGCAATGATCATTCTCCTTTGACTTTTAATTGCATTAGTATTACTTAATCCCTATCAACTTCCTGGGGATTGGTATTAACTGGAAACTTTAATGGGTGAGCCATATATATGTACAATTGCCAAAAGAGGAGTTAAGAAGCTGGCTAACTTGCTTCCCAACTCCCCAGAGCCTATTTGCTATGTACCATGTACAAGTCAGGTGTGAGATAGAATGCTTACTACTCGCTTCGATGAGTGCTGTTTCAACAACATTGAAGAAGCTTGACACCACCTAGAATTAAGGAGCCTGCTTGATTGGCACCACATTGATCCTCCAGAACATTCACTCCCTCTTACTCCAATACGTGGTGTAAGCAGTATGTGCCATCCATAAGACTCACCGCAGAAACTCATGAAAGCTCCTTCAATACCACCATCCAAATCCAGGATCTCTCCCACGTAGAAAGAGGACAGAAGCTGTATAGGAATACCCTCACCTGAAAATTCCCTTCCAAGAAATTCAATAAACTGCAGTTCCATCAGTGGATCAAAATCATAGAATGCACTTCTTATAGGTTTTAATATTGAGTTGATTTGGCACACGAGTACTAGGTTGTTTAGGCACAGTCTAATAACGCTGCTTGTGCATACATCAGATGGATTGCAGCGACTCAAAGGGAACAGCAACAAATGCTGGCCTTTCCAGAGTATTTTTCTTTGTGGTACAAATTTAGAGCAACATAATGGAATTTGTTGCTATTCTGTAACAAAATTTTTTGCCACCTTATCATAATTCAATTATCAATTAAACAGTTAAATGATTAAAGCAACATGTTTAATCTCCCAAAAAGTTAACACAAAATTGTACAGTACATGCTAATATTTTAGAATTAAGAGATTGTAATTTTCAGTTTGATGTTTTTTAGACAGAGGTCTGAATAGTAAGTCGACATTTTTATGTTGGTGACTTTATTAGTCTGTACCTTTTTACACTTCGGAGCAAAGCAGTGAGTTTTATAACTTTAAGCCAACAATCTGTGATGTGTAGGTTTTTTAGGCTGTTGTAATCTGATGACTTGTTAGCAACGTACTGCCTCACCATGGTCTCCTGAAACACCTATTTGCAATCAAAAGTAAACAATTTTGTAAGATAGTTTACCAACAGAACAACTGAAAATGTAACTAGCAATAATGTCACTGTGCTGTGCTCTTGAAGAGTAGAAGCAGACAGAAATCAAAATGGTAAGTTTTGTAAAATTTACAGGGACTCTTACTGAATCAATGGACCTGACACATAATTAGGATTATTACCAGATGCATTATGCCTTAATAGATATTAACTACTTTAAGTAACATGCACTTATAGTTTTCTGAAAACGAGTCTGTTGTAGAAGAAACATGCACGGCCATTTTGTGGAGAATGTATCAGCAAAGAAGTAATTTTTCATATTTCTCACCCCACCTGCTACCATACTTCCTAATACCACCTTGTGTTCATTTTACATCAACAATTAATTTTACACTTTGGTTTCATCATGTTCTAACAGGCCCCAGTGAATTTCTTTTGTACCTTTCCTCCTCTTTTCTGTTTTGTCTGTGCAACAATACGTTGCAGTTCATTGTGATCGATCAAATAGGGAATTTTTTTGCATTATATTTTAAAACACTTTGGATAACAAGTTGTATCAGAGATAAAAGGTACTGCAGATGCTGGAGAATCCGAGATAACAAGGCGTGGGGCTGGATGAACACAGCAGGCCAAGCAGCATCATAGGAGCAGGAAAACTAGCAGGAAAACCTTTTTTTTTCTGATGAAGGGTCTAGGCCTGAAACGTCAAGTTTTCCTGCTCTTATGATGCTGCTTGGCCTGCTGTGTTCATCCAGCCCCACGCCTTGTTATCTTGGATAACAAGTTAATGTCTTTGAAAATTAGCTTTCGACAGCGGTATCCTTGACAGAGTTATTTTACCTTTATATTGTTTTGAAAGACTGATGTCAAATTGGGCTTTTTGACAAAGTCAAAATAATGTTTGCATTGTTTTTACTATGAATTTGAGTAAAGGTTTTGCGTTAAAACTAGTATGTTTTCATTTGAGTTTCTGAAGAATTACCAGAAACCGGATAATTTAGTTCACCTATATTTTCATCTACTCAAAATGCTTATGTCAGGATTTTATTCTTTGGACCCCAAAATCTTTCCTTATCGTCATTTATAGCAGTACTCTGACTCTCTGAACAATGTCAATTGGATACCTATTGCGCAATAAGTACATATGAATGGGTACAGTGTCTCATGATTCCATATTGTGAGATTATTGACATGTTTATTGGACATCTTTGTTGCAGTTAAAGGCAAAAGTAAATTTCTCTCACTTCTCAGCAGAGATTTCCTGTGTACAGAGTCATTCAGCACAAAAACTGGCCCTTTGGCCCAACTCATCCATGCTGACCAGGTTTCCTAAACTGAACTAGTCCCATTTGCCTGTGTTTAGCCCATGTATCTCTAAACCTTTCTCATCCATGTACCTGTCCAAATATCTCTTAAATGTTGCAACTGTACCCGCCTCTACCACTTCCTCTGGCAGCTCATTCCATATACACCTCACTCTGTGTGGAAAAAGTTGCCCGTCAGGTCCCTTTTAAATCTTTTCCGCTCTCACCTTAATCCTATGCACTCTCATGTTGGACTCCCCTGCCCTGGGAAAAAAACTTTGGCTATTCACCTTATCTATGCCCCTCACGATTTTATAAACCTGTTTAAGATCACACCTCAGCTTTCCACACTCCAGGGGAAAAGGTCCCAGCTTATCCAGCCTGTCTTTATAACTCAAAGCTTCCAGTCTTGATAGCATCCTTGTAAAGCTTTTTTGTACCCTTTCCAATTTAACAACATACTTCCTATAGCAGGGCAACCAGAATTGTATGCAATACTCCAAATGTGGCCTTTCTAACACCTTGTGCAGCTGTAACATGATGTCTTCACTTCTGTACTAAATGCTACGAGTGATGAAGGCAAGCATGCCAAAGCTGCCTTCACCACTGTCTGCCTGTGTCACCACTTTCAAGGAACTATATACAGCACCCTTAAGTCTCTCTGCTTGTTAATGTATTGAGCATTTGTACTGAATGTGGATTGTTGGAGTTTAGAAATGATCAGTTTTGCTATCATGTCAAAATGGATTGTCCCTATAGATGTTTATTTCATTGGTGATTCTGCTGCTGCCATCATTCAGAAAATGGCTTTCTTGAACTAAAACGGTATGGGTGTAACGGACACTTACCATTCGTAACCTGAATGTAAAAGCCATACAATTTGTATCTTGCAGTAATTGCATGTTTAAATGGTGTATTTTACTTGCAAATCCTTGTGATATTTTATTTCAGCACTGTGCATACTGTAAGCGCCTTGGAGCCACCATCAAATGCTCAGAAATGAAGTGCAATCAGCTGTACCATTATCCATGTGCAGCTGGAGCTGGTACATTTCAAGATATCAAGACACTCACTCTCCTCTGTCCAGAACACATCGACCAGGCTCCAGAAAGATGTGAGTGTAAGGATTTTTTCCTCCAGATATGAGTTTCGTACCTTGGTTTATGGTCCAGCACCTTTAAAATATAGCATTCAGTAGGAACAACTGTTAAGAATTGGCTTGGATTGAAATCTTACATTAAATATGTAATGAAAGTTGACTGTAGGTTTCGACAAGGTGTATTTTAAAAAAAAAAACGCTCAAATTGCTTTTGATGAGTTATGTTGTAAACACCGAAACTAGAACACAATTTTCTTGTGAAGTCAGGTGATTTGAGGTGTCTGATCTTGACCCTGAACGTTTAATTTACTAATTTCCAAAGTGTACTTTTGTTGCCACTTCCAGTCCAATGTGCAACATTGGACAAGTTTGATATGATGGCCAAATCTGGACCCTTGCTTTTACTCCACCAAGGTGCTTTTCTTCTTTTCACAGCTTTCCTAGAAGCCACAGGATGTGTTCTTAGCTGGACCATATATTTCTTGTTAAAATTTGTTTTCTGTTTGAATAAGGTGACATGTAGTACTAATATTCTAAATATGTTGACAGTCCTTTGGAGCATCACTAGTAACCATGCGTCGTGTGCAATAAAATGATGATTGTAGGATTTTATTACACAGTAGGAATATCTGAAAAAAAGACCCATCATACCCTCACCCAATTTCAACATCCAGTCTTCTATTTTCAAAATGCTTGGGGAGAGGAACCAAACAGATTTCCTCTTCCAGAATGCCTGACCTTGAAAATATTGACTTCATTGTGACATTTGAATACACACCGTATCAGCTGATTAAGCACGAGTCAAATATTAAATTCAGGATCTCCCTTTTCTGTACGACTGTATAAAATTGTAAGACGTTTGAGCAGAAATGGGCCAGTTAGCTCTTCGAATCTGCTTCACCATTCAATGAGATTGGTACTGCTTTGATAATCTTCAGCTCCACTTTCCTGCCTTTCCCCATAAATCTCGATTCCCTCGCTCATTAAAAATCTACCTCAGCTTTGAATACGCTTTACGACCCAGTCTCAACAGCCCTTTGCAATGAACTATTCCTCAGATTAACTGCCTTCTAAGAGAAGAAACTCCTTAACTCTGACATAAATGGGTGATCCCTTGCTATCAGATTATGCCTTCTGGTCCTAGACATTCCCACCAGGAGAAACAACCGTTCCACACATACCCTGTTGAGCCCTCTTAGAATCCTGTATGTTTCAATAAGGTCCCATTCTTCCAAAACTCCATTGACTACAGGCCCAACCTACTCAACCTCTCATAGAACATAGAACAGCACAGCACAGTACAGGCCCTTCGGCCCCTGATGTTGTGCCGAACTTTTACCCTAAACCTAAGGTCTATCTAACCTCCACCCCTACCTTATACTATTATCCATATGCCTATCTAATAGCCACTTAAATGCCCCTAATGAGGCCGACTCCACTACCCTCTCTGGCAATGTATTCCACTACCACTCTTAGTAAAGAACCTACCTCTGACGTCTCCTTGTAGGACAATCCCTCCACACCAGCAGGTTAGACTTTTCTTGGTAGATTTTCACAACCGTGTGGTCCGCCAGCTGAACTGCGAAAGAAAAATGCTGAAGTTGAGGTAGGCTTCTTACTACTTGCTAATTATTTTTATACGTCAAGAAATGAGAAGTTGCTAAGTGTTGAGTTCTGTGGTTGGCCGATTTGTTAAACTGCCTTCATATGTAGCAACTTGTATGAATCCTTGTCCATGATTTGGAGACACAGGTAGCCACTGAAATAGAAATAGCCTCACCTTTGCCTTGCTTCAACTCATTTTGTCCTCAAACGTCAAACCAAGTAATTTTTATGAATTATTTGTTTTTCAGCCAAGGAAGAAGCAAATTGTGCTGTTTGTGATAGCCCAGGCGAACTTCTGGACCAACTTTTCTGCACTAGTTGTGGACAGCATTACCATGGAGCATGCCTAGACATAGTTGTGACCCCTTTGAAACGGGCTGGGTGGCAGTGTCCAGAATGCAAAATCTGCCAGACCTGCAGGTAAATTCAGAGTTAAATACTTTATTTTTAATGTAGATGAACAGTTCTAAGATTTAAGGTAGAGAAACATTTAAGTCGAAAAATTGTTTAACGTGGATTTCATCATAAATTCTGTAATTATGTACAATGAAATAAAACAAGGGGCAAAGGAGCCAATTCATTGAGTTGTAAATTGTAGATATTTGTTTGTATTTTAACATACTTGTGTGTAAAGTTGTAGGAAATCTTCTTTACTTAGGGCCTTGAACTATAATCTTTTAGTTAGAAGAATGTTTCTTTTAACTCTATTGTGGCAAAATATGTAGCTTTATTTTAACGTTCATTCTTATGTATTAATCCTTCAATTTTCAAGATTCTGTATTGAGTGAAACACAAATTCCATGCTAGAAGAACATTTGCAGCAGTAGTATAAAAAATGTTGGAGGAATAGATGGATTTTGTTTGTTGTCCGCAGATGGAAAGCTTCTCGTCTGTCACTTACACATGAGGTAGTCAATAAACATGGACCTGCAGAAAGTATGGATTGATGCAGAACTGTTTGCCCTCGCTTTCTATGGTTGTCATTTGTAACATTTCTTAAAGTGAAAGCATAAGCACAACATTTTGATTCTATTGATAGAACATTCTCTCCAGAATTTGGTGAAAATAGCAACTTTTTTGGTTTTTGTTGTATAATTTGTTACTGGGCATTGCCCAGGAGCAGTATATCCCAAAGTCCCATAAAAATGATGGGACTGTTAGTGACGAACATAAGATCAGAAGACTTAAGAAATGAAATAGGTCATTCGGCCCATCAAGAAATTCAGTGAGGTCAAGGCTGATCTGAGAATCCTCAATTTCATTTTCCTGCTTAATCCCCCAGAATCTAGGACAGATGCCTTTTGTATTTAAGAATGCAATAGATCTTATACTTTGAAGGAAAAGTTCAGATTTCTAAGATATCAAGGCTTATGGCTTAATTTTTATATAAATTAGCTTGATTGCTTTATCTTGTGTTGGTTTAGGAGTGTCTTTTAATTCATGGGGTGGGGGCTTCAGTTGCTTGGCTAACATTTATTGTCCATCCCTAGTTGACCTTGAGAATTTACCTTCTTGAACCACAGCAGCCCATTTGTTTTAGGTACAATGGGCGGCACAGTGGCTCAATGGTTAGCACTGCTGCCTCACAGCGCCAGGGACCAGGGTTCAAATCCACCCTCGGGTGATTGTCTCTGTGGAGTTTACACGTTCTCCCCATGTCTGCGTAGGTTTCCTCCAGGTGCTCTGGTTTTCTCGCACAGTCCAAAGATGTGCAGGCTAGGTGGATTGGCCATGGAAATGTTCAGGGATATGTAGTTTAGTGGGGTGGGTCTGGGTGGGATGCTCTGAGGGTTGGTGTGTACTCATTCGGCCAAAGGGCCTGTTTCTACACTGTAGGGATTATATGAAATCTGTGAAATGAAATATTGATTGTCAATGTTGAAAATATCAGTACTTAGGTGTTTCATTTCAAGTGTTGGTTCAAGCTGGGGTGAGGATTTGTAATCAAGAGGGCAGAGATCCTGCTTTGAAGTTGTTAAACTCAAAGTTGACTTCCTAGAAGCTGTAAGGTGCCTTAGCAGAAATAAGAAGTTTTTCTTCCAACTTGCATTGAGCTTTGGAATGCTGTAGCTAGCCCAAGACTGAAATGTGAGTATGGGAGCAAGGTAGTTACTAAAATGGCATGCAGCTGGAAGACTAGTGTCATTCTTATGGTCAGAGCTGAGGTATTTGACAAAGCAGTCTCCCATTCTGCATTTGGTCTCACCGATGTAAAAGGAGATTACACTGTGAACAGCCATGTCTTGTGTCTTGTTGGCTTTGCTCTCAGCAGAACAAATTCATTTTCTCCTTTTCACACTTAGCATTTGCATCTGTTTCATTACTGTATCGCTCCTTTACCACCATTAGCACTAACTTCTCTTTTGCGCTCTGGCCACTCTCACCATCTGTTCCACTCGCTCTCCCTTCCATTCTGTCAATAGCGTAAAAAGCACCATTTTCCAGTTCCTTTTGGTTGTGAAGTATTCATTTCAAATTCAGAATGTTAACCCTGTTCTGTCGCCACAGATGTTGTCAGACCTGCTGAGTTTCTCCAGCATATTGTCTCTCTCTCTTTCTGATTTCCAGCAGTATTTTGCATTTATTTGAGCAGAATACTGTCCAGATGTTTTATGCTCATGAAAAGAGGACAAATCCTACTCAGCCAAGTATTGATTGCCCTGTTAGTTTAATTGCAATCATTAGCCAAATGACGGAAAGAGTCATGTCAGCATTATCAAGTGGTACTTGCAAAGGACAAAACTATTGATTGATGCTCAGTTTGAGTTCCACCAGGGTCACTTGGCTCCTGACCTCATTAAAACCTTGGTCCAAGCATGGACAAAAGAACGGAGTTGAGAGTGACTGCCTTTGACATCAAGTCAGCACACAACTGAGTATAGCGCCATGGAGTCCCAGTAACAACACCACTCACAAGCATCAAATGGTGTTATCGTTATGGAATTCCCCACTGTCAACATCCCAGAGTTACCATTGACCAGAAACTGAGCTGGACTTGCTGTGTAAATTTTGCAGCAAGTAAATCACCACCCATCTCCCCAGTATTTATCCGCCATTTATTAGGTATAGTTAGGAGTGTAATGGAATGCTCTTGATATGCCTGGATGGGTTGCAGTTCCAACAACTCTCCAGAAGCATCACATGATTAGCATCACATCTACCACCTTCAGTATTAACTTGCTTCACCACCAACACACAGTGGCAGCAGTATGTACCATTTACAAGATGGACTGTAGTAACTCACTAAGACTCCCTAATTGGAACATTTCAAGTGCTTCCACTACCTAGGAAAGATGTGGGCAGAATCATGGGAGCACCACAATCAGAAGATTCAAGCTTATACTCGTTCCCTCCAAGTCACACACCATGCTGACTTGGAACGGTATTGCCTTTCTTTCACTGACCCTGGATCATACTTCTGGAATTTCCTTCATGTGACCACTATGGTTGTTCCTATACTCAAAACTGCAGTGCTCCCCCAGGCATTTGGGGATGAGCAATAAATACAGGCTTAGCTGGTGTTTCCCACATCTCATGAAGGAAAAAAAAATTATATCCAGTGACAATGGAGAAGATAATCTTGTTAAGAAAGTCTTTTATTTTTGTTCAACTTCTAATATGTCAGTCGAAGTTGGGGCTGTTGTCAATAATAGTGCTGTTAAATAAACATGCAACACAAAATTTATTTGGTTGGCCTCATTACTTGTGAGGGTCTGAAATCCGAAGTTCTTTCAAAGTTTTGAAATCATATGACTAGTTTGATTTGCTTTCCCAAGGAAAATCTCTTAAATTTGCTGTGTATTCTTTCAGACATCCAGGTGATGACAGCAAAATGTTGGTTTGTGATATCTGTGACAAAGGCTATCACACGTTTTGCCTCCAACCGGCAATGGAGTCGATACCTACAAACGGCTGGAGGTGTAAGGTGAGTGATAACTTCAATCTGTTAACGTCTAACTGCTTGTTTGGACAGTTCATATTATACCTGATCAACCAACAACTGATAAGTGCTTGTGACACATCTGGAAGCAGTCGAATAATCTGCATATGTTTTGATTATAATGTACAATATAACCTTTTTTTCGCACCATCACACCTTCCTTTAATGCATTTTCATTTATACAGTTAAAGCCTTAGTTATTTGTTCCACTGATGGTATTCAGACCCGGCAACTAGCTAGGCCCTTATTTAAAGATAAAGATCAAGTTCCAGTGACGTATCACAGCCCAAATGCAAAATCAGTCTGAGGCCTGAGCTGGAAGAGATGGTTTTCCCAACCAGGTCAAAGCTGCCTGGAAGTAGATACAGACCAAAAGGAGGTAGAAAAGAAGAGAGGGAGGCAGACGACAGGAAACTATAGGCTGGTTAGTCTGATCTCAGTTGGTAAGATTTTAGAGTGCATTATTATTAAGGACGAGATTGCAGAGTCCTTGGAAGTGGATGATAAAATCGGGTAGAATTAGCATGGCTTCATCAAGGAGAGGTCTTGCCTGACAAGTCTGTTAGAATTCTTTGAGGAGGTAACGAGTAAGTTAGACAAAGGAGATCCAATGGACGTGATCCATTTGGATTTCCCGAAGGCCTTCAACAAGTTGCTGCAGAAGAAGCTGCTAAATGAGATAATAGCCAGTGGTGTTAGGGGCAAGGTACTGTCAACGACATAGGATCGGCTGTTAAGAATGCCGAGAGTAGGGATAAAGGGGTCTTTTTCATGAAGGCAGCCAATGACTAATGGTGTTCCGTGGGGATCACTGTTGGAACCTTGACTATTCATGTTATACATTAATGTTCTGAATGAAGGAGCTGAGGTCATTGCTGTTAATTTTGCAGATGACACCATAGTTGGAGGGACAGGTATTGTTGAGGAAGCAGGAAGGTTGTCGTTGCAGAAGGACTTGGGCATGCCAGGCAAGTGGGCAAAGAAGTGGCAGATGGAATACAATATGGGAAAGTATGAGGTTATACATTTTGGTAGGAAGAATAGAGACATAGGGTATTTTCTAATTGAGGAAAGGCTTCAGAAATCTGAAGCACAAGGAATTTTGGAGACCTAGTTCAGGATTCTCCAAGTTCTGTTGGTGGTTAAGAAGGCAGATGCAGTCTTGGCATTCATTTCAAGGGGACTAGAATACAATAACAGATGTATTGCTGAGGCTATATTCTGGTCAGACAAGTTTGGAAATATTGTTTTGTATCTTGTATCTCTTTTGAGAGAGTCCAAAGGAGGTTTACAAGAATAACTCCAGGGATGAAGGGCTTGTCATATGAGGAGTGGTTGAGGATGCTAGATCTGTACTCTGTGGAGTCTTGAAGGATGAGTGGGTATGTAACAGAAACTTACAGAATACTAAATGACCTGGAGAGAGTGGATGAGGAGACCATCTTTCCAGTAGTAGGAAATAGCGAGACTCTGACCCGGGAGCACAGCCTCAGACTGAAGGGATGAAGTTTTAGAATTGAGATGGAGGAGTTTCAGCCAGAGAGTAGTTAAACTGTAGAACTGATTGCTGCTGAAGGAGGCCAAGTTTTTGAGTGTGTTCAAGACAGATAGGTTCTTGATTAGTAAGGGGATCAGTGGTTACAGGGAGAAGGCAGACAATGAGTTTGAGAAACATGTCAGTCATGAGCAAATCAGTGAGCTGATGGCCTAATTCTGCTACTATATCTTATGGTTTTGTGGTCTATGTTACATTGTTAAAAGAGAATTATGAATTATTTTGTTTACTTGAGGACTAGTGAACACGAGTGCTCCTTTGGGCTTTCCCTGCTACAGGCTTCTTTCTGTCAATTGTGGATCATTGAGGACTCCTACCAGGCAAACTTGCAAATATGGAAATCTATTGTGAGCGATGGTTTGCCTACCTGAAAGGCCAGCCACCAATTCCTATTGGGAAATTGGCCGGCCACTCACTCACTGGGCTTCCCCTGTTTCTCCTGTAGGAAAGGCCAGTTTCTCGCAATGAAGCATTCCCATCTGGTCCCAGGTGTTTTAATAGTATTTGTTTCAACTGTTTATCATCATGTCAGTAAGAGATCCTTCACGCTATTAATAATCTGTATCAATGAAAAAGTGAATGACTGAATAGATTTTTTTAAGATTCTTCACGAATGTACTTGACTAAAATTAATAAAGGAGAGCGAGAGAGAAGAAAAATGTCTAGAAATTTGGTGAAATAGTTGTCCATCAATATTTTGGCCACCAATCTTTTCTCCTTGGCCACTTTTGAAATCCCAACTGAAACAATTAGGTATAAAATTATTTTTCAAAAGTATTGAAAAGATATGTTCACTTGCCCAGAAAATTGTCCTCCACCTGTTTAACAAAAACAGTTTTACCTGGAAGACTGCTGTTTAATGGCTTAGGTACTTGAGTTTTTTACCAGTAAAGCTTGTCCCTCCTGTTCTTGGTTCATGTTTGCCCTCAATGTATTTTCTACAGGCTGAACATGCTCTTAACTGTTGGGAGTCTGTTGTGGACTTAATGCTCAGCACTAGGTGTGCATGGTGAGAAGTCAGACAACACCAGCTCATAGTCCAACAGATTTATTTGTATCACAGGCTTTAGAGCATTGCCTTTGCGTCAGGTGAAGTGGGAGAGAAGCACACAGGCACTGAATTTTTGGCAGAGATATAAAAAAAACATACAAAGTGGAGTGTCAACAGGCCGAATAATCGATCTCTGCAGGTGATCAAGAGTGTCAGATGGTGTGAGTAAAGTGTCAACAGCTGAATAACAAGCAAGGGGATGACCTATAATCCAATTAAAGGAGGTAGAGAGGTAATTACATATAATCAAAAATAAGGTAGTGCTGGAGACAGACCTAATAACTGGAATAACGTGCGAGGTAAAAGAGTCTGCTAGGTAAGAGTCGTATGCCAAGGGTCTAAGCAGAGTAATTAGTAATCCAAACTGTACAAACTAATTAAGATGGAGAGATCATAACAATTTATCAAGGTGATGGTGTCAAAACAGGATAGTAAGGAAGATTTCACAGATGCAGAACAGTATGGTGGGGTCCCCTGTAGCGCGACATGAACCCAACGTAACGGTTGAGGCTGTCTTCGTGGGTACGGACTTTGGCTTGTCAGTTTCTGCTCAGCAATTCTGTGTTGTTGTGTATCTCAAAGGCTGCCCTGGAGGACATTTACCCAAAGACCAGAGGCTGAATGTTCCCTGACTGGGAGGGAACATTCTCTTGTCTGGTGATTATTGTGCAGTTTCCATTCATCTGTTGTCATAGCGTCTGCTTGGTGTCGCCCACATACCATGCCTTGGAGCATCGTTGCCTGCAGCGTATGAGGTAGACAGCATTGGCCGAGTCTGCCGTGTACATGGTTTTCCCACATGTGATGGCATTATTTGCCCCAGCACAAGCAGCTGGGTTTGTTTGCTAGTTTGAAAATTAGTTAAAGATTCAAAACCCGTCTTATTTGAGCACTATATTCTTCTAATTTCTATTGACTATTTGCTTTTCAATATTGAAGTCAAGAATAATTTAAAATGATGTAGTGGTCTTAAAGGTTGTTCTGGGGAGGGAGTGAATAAGAAGTAAGGCACAGAAGAGAAGTTCATAGAACTGTTACGGTGCAGGAGGAGACCATTCAGCTTATTATGTTTTCACTGGCTCTTTGAATGACTATAATGATTTAGTGTCATTCTGTTGCCTTTTCTGCATAGCCCTGCTTCTTATTTTCTATTTTTTTTTTATTCACCCATGGAATGTGGGTATCTCTGGCTATATTTAATGACTGTTGCTAGTTATCCTTGAGAAGGTGATGGTTAGCTGTCATCTTGAACAGCTGCAGACCATGTGCTGTGGGCAGACTATCAATGCCCTTAAGGAGGAAATTCAGGACTTTGACCCAACGAAAGTGAGGGAACGGCAATATATTTCCAAGTCAGGATGGTGAGTGGCTTGGAGGGGAACTTGTAAGTTGTGGTGTTCTCATATGTCTGCTGCCTTTGTCGTTCTAGTTGGAAGTGGTCATAGGTTTGGAAGGTGCTGTCGAAGGATATTTGGTGAATTTCTGCAGTACATCTTGCTGCGTCCTGCTACTACTGAGTGTCAGTCATGGAGGGAGTGGATGTTTGTGGATGTGATGCCAATCAAGCAGACTCCTTTGTTCTGGATGTTATCAAGCTTCTTGAGTATTGTTGGAACTGCATTCATCCAGGCAAGTGGGGAGTATTTCATCACACTCCTAACTTATGCGTTGTAGACAGGCTTTGAGAAGTCAAGAGGTGAATTACTTGCTACAGGACTCCGAGCTTCTGACCTTCTCTTGTAGCCACTATTTTTGTATAGCAACATCAGTTCACTTCTGTTCAGTGGTCATCCCAAAGATATTGATGGTGGAGATTCAGTGATGGTAATGCTATTGAATGTCGAGGGATGGTGGTTAGATAGTCTCTTACTGGAGACTATCACTGCCCGGCATTTGTATCGTGCAAATATTACTTCCACTTGTCAGCCCACGCCTGGGTATTATCCAGATCTTGTTGCATTTGAACATGGATTGCTTCATATCAGAGGAGTCGCAGAAAATTGTGTGGTCATTGGCAAATATCTCCAGTTCCAGTCTAATGATGGAGGGACGGTCGTTGATGAAGCAACTGAAGATGATTGGGCCCAGGATACTACCCTGAGGAATTCCTGCAGAGATGGCCTGGAGTGGAGATGACTGACCACCTAAAACCACAACCATCTTCCTATGTGCCACGTATATCTGCAACCAGCGAATGGTTTTGATTGATTTATTGTCACATGTACCGAAATACAGTGAAAAGCTTTGTCTACGAGCGGCACAGGCAGATCATAGTAGGCAAAGGATGCACAGATCAAAAAGACTTAGAGGCATACAGGTTACATTGCACAGGGCATGTACTAGGCGAGATCAACGTTAGCAAGATCAGTGTTATTCGAGGTTAGAGAGTCCATTCATCAGCCTGCTTGTGCATGTGTTCAGGCTCCTGTATCCTCTGCCTGATGGAAGCGATTGTAGGAGATGATTACCAGGGTTTGAAGGGTCTTTGATGTTAGCAGCCTTTCCGCAGCAGTGAGCCATGTAAGTGGAGTCTATGAATGGAAAGTTGGTTTCTGTGATGGTCTTGGCTGTGCGTGCCACCTTCTATAGTTTCTTACGGTCCTGGGCAGAGCAGTTGCCATACCAGGCTGTTATGCACCTGGAAAGTATGTTTTCAATGGTGCATCTGTAGAAGTTGGTGAGGGACCTTATGGACATGCCAGATTTCTTGAGCTGCCTGAGGAAGAAAAGGCGTTGTTTTGCCTTCTTGAATGTCACAGCTATGTGGGAAGTCGAGGGCAGGTTGTCAGTTATCACCACTGATGTACATTGATTCCAATTTATCTAAGGCTCTTTGATGCCACACTTGGTAAAATGCAGCCTTGATGGCAAGGGCTGTCACTCTCATCTCACCTCTGGAATTCAGCTCTTTTGTCCATGTTACAGTATTTGGTTCAAACATGGTGTGCTTGACCCTGGAGGAACCCAAACTGGATGTCAGTGAGCAAGTTGTTTCTAAGCAGGTGCTGTTCAATAGCTCTATTGAGGATACCTGTTGCTTTACTGACATTAGGGCAATAATTCGTTGGATTAGATTTATTCTGCTTTTTGTATTACCCAAGGATATAACTTTGGCATCTACCCAACAATATGAAAGTTACCTATGTTGAAACCATACTGGAAGAGCTTAGCTAAGGGAGTGGCAAGCTCTGGAGCACAAGTCTTCAGTACTGTTGGTGGAATGTTGTTGGGGCCCATTGCCTTTGCAGTATCCATTACTTCCACCTGTTTCCTGATAGCATGTGGGGTGAACCAAATTGGCTGAAGACTGGCAGCTTGGAACCACTGGTAGAGACGGAGATGGATCATCCACTAGGCACTTCTGGCTGAAGATTGTTGTGACTGCTTCTGCCTTATCTGCTCTGTCAAGACAGTTCATGATTTTGAAAACTTGTTTCAAATCTTCTCTTAACCTTTTCAGGAAGGAATACGGTTCCAAAGTCTCAATTCTATCTCCATACAACCCGCTGTGGTAGCGTGGCATAAATCTAGCTCCACTACTCCCAGAGTTGTACCGAATGAGGAACCTTTTCTTTGAAGATCTGTGTAGTACCCCAATATACCCGACTTTCAGACCAAGGTTGATGGAAAACAAGGACCAGCTTTTTGATATTATTAATAATTAAGAATTAGGGTTTATTTTAACTAATTAGACTATAGCTACAAAAAGGCAGATGTAAACTACTGGCATATAATGCTTTTAACTAAAAGTCTAAACCGTTTATAAACCCTCACAGATAAGCAAATAAGGAAATGATTCTACTTCAGCTATCCAGGCCATTATTTTTATTCATTCACGTGATGAAGGCATTGCTGGTTAAGCCAGCATTTATTGCTCATCTGTAATTGCCCAGAAGACAGTTGAGAACCAACCACATTGCTGTGGGTCTGGAGTAACATGTAGATCAGACCAGGTAAGGATGGGAGCTTCGTTCCCTAAAAGAAATTCGTGAGCCTGATGGCTTTTTTCAACAATGGACAATGGTCATCATTAGACTCTTAATTCCAGATTTGTATTGAATTAAAATTCCACCATCTGCCATGGTGAGATTCAAACCCAGGTCCCCAGGCATTACGAGGACTCTGGGGTGATAGTCTGTGAGACTAATTAATTTACAAGTGCCCACTTACTTAAACCTGTCTGTGTACCTTTGTAACCTCTGTAATGTTGTCTTTGCAACTTACCTTCCTACCTGCCTATGTCATCGGCAAATTTAGCAGTCATATCTTAAACCAAGTCATTTATGTAAATTGTAAACAGTTAATGCCCCAGTACTGATCTCTCTGGCATGCCGCTCAGTACACCTTGCCAATCAAAAATGACCAAATTTGCCTATTCTGATTTTTTTGTTAGCTCGGCAAACTGCTATCCAGATTACAAGGCATGGGGCTGGATGAGCACAGCAGGCCGAGCAGGAAAACTTGACGTTTCGGGCCTAGACCCTTCATCAGAAATGGGGGAGGGGAAGAGGGTTCTGAAATAAATAGGGAGAGAGGGGGAGGCGGATAGAGGAGGGGATAGGTGGAGAGGAGGCAGACAAGTCGAAGAGGCGGGGATGGAGCCAGTAAAGGTGAGTGTAGGTAGGGGGGTAGGGAGGAGATAGGTCAGTCCAGGGAGGACGGACAGGTCAAGGGGGCGGGATGATGTTAGTAGATTAATGTCTAATCACTTACACTGAGTTTTTAATACCCACCTGACCTTTGATTACAGCGTTTAATGATATTTCTCTTGGAAATCTCAGTGGAGCACATCAGCTGGCTCCCTTTTATCCACAGATCATTGCTTGGTGAAAGAACTCAAATAACCTAGTTAAACATGTCCATTTCACAAGATCAAGCTGACACTGTCTGGTTACCTTGAATTTTTCTGAGTGTCCTGCTGTAATGTGTTTAATAGCTTCAACATTTTCTCTGTTATAGGTGTTAAGCTAACTGACCTATCTTTCTATCTGTTCCCTTTCTTAAATAAAGCAGTTGCATTCACTACATTCCAATGTAATAGAACCTGCCCTGAATCTGTGGTGTAAGCCAACTACTTAACTATCTCAGATAAAAGGTACTGCAGATGCTGGAGAATCCGAGATAACAAGCATGGGGCTGGATGAACACAGCAGGTCAAGCAGCATCACAGGAGCAGGAAAACTTGACGTTTCGGGCCTAAACCCTTCATCAGAAATGGGGGAGGGGAAGAGGGTTCTGAAATAAATAGGGAGAGAGGGGGAGGCGGATAGAGGATGGATAGAGGAGAGGATAGGTGGAGAGGAGGCAGACAAGTCGAAGAGGCGGGGATGGAGCCAGTAAAGGTGAGTGGAGGTAGGGGGGTAGGGAGGAGATAGGTCAGTCCAGGGAGGACGGACAGGTCAAGGGGGCGGGATGATGTTAGTAGATAGGAGATGGGGGTGTGGCTTGAGGTGAGAGGAAAAACAGGTTAGGGAGGCGGGGACGAGTTGGGCTGGTTTTGGGATGCGGTTGGGGGAGGGGAGATTTTGAAACTT
>JAHRHZ010000034.1:9436681-9478264 GCA_024137785.1 Ginglymostoma cirratum | reverse complement strand
CCACATTGGCAGATGTGCAGGTGAACCTCTGCCTGATGTGGAATGTCTTCTTGGGGCCTGGGATTGGGGTGAGGGAGGAGGTGTGGGGGCAGGTGTAGCACTTCCTGCGGTTACAAGGAAAAGTGGCGGGTGTGGTGGGGCTGGAGGGGAGTGTGGCGCGGACAAGGGAGTCGCGGAGGGAGTGGTCCCTCCGGAAGGCAGATAAGGGTGGGGAGGGAAAGATGTCTTTGGTGGTGGGGTCTGACTGCAGATGGCGGAAGTGTCGGAGGATGATGCGTTGGATCCGGAGGTTGGTGGGGTGGTATGTGAGGACGAGGGGGATTCTTTTTTGATTATTGTTGCGGGGACGGGGCGTGAGGGATGTGTTCCGGGAAATGCGGGAGACACGGTCGAGGGCGTTCTCGACTACTGTAGGGGGGAAGTTGCGGTCCTTGAAGAATGAGGACATTTGGGATGTGCGGGATTGGAAAGTCTCATCCTGGGAACAGATGCGGCGGAGGCGAAGGAATTGGGAATAGGGGATGGCATTTTTGCAGGAGGGTGGGTGGGAGGAGGTGTATTCCAGGTAGCTGTGGGAGTCAGTGGGCTTGAAATGGACATCTGTCTCTAGGTGGTTGCCCGAGATGGAGACAGAGAGGTCCAGGAAGGAGAGAGAAGTGTTAGAGATGGTCCAGGTGAACTTCAGGTTGGGGTGGAAAGTGTTGGTGAATTGGATGAACTGTTCGAGCTCCTCGTGGGAGCACGAGGCGGCGCCGATGCAGTCATCAATGTAACGGAGGAAGAGGTGGGGTTTAGGGCCAGTGTAGGTACGGAAGAGGGATTGTTCCACATAACCTACGAAGAGGCAGGCATAGCTTGGACCCATGCGGGTACCCATGGCCACACCCTTTGTTTGTAGGAAGTGGGAGGAATTGAAAGAAAAGTTGTTGAGGGTGAGGACGAGTTCGGCTAGGCGGATGAGGGTGTCGGTGGAGGGGGATTGGTCCGTTCTGCGGGACAGGAAGAAGCGGAGGGCCTTTAGGCCATCGGCATGGGGAATACAGGTATATAGGGACTGGACGTCCATAGTAAAAATGAGGTGTTGGGGACCTGGGAATTGGAAGTTCTGGAGGAGGTGGAGGGCGTGGGTAGTGTCACGGACGTAGGTAGGGAGTTCCTGGACCAAGGGGGTGAAAATGGAGTCTAGGTAGGTGGAGATGAGTTCGGTGGGGCAGGAGCAGGCGGAGACAATGGGTCGACCAGGGCATTCAGGTTTGTGGATTTTGGGGAGGAGATAGAAGCGGGCGGTGCGTGGTTGGGGAACGATGAGGTTGGAGGCGGTGGGTGGGAGGTCGCCTGAGGTGATGAGGTTGTGGATGGTTTGGGAGATGATGGTTTGGTGCTCGGGGGTGGGGTCATGATTCGGGGGCGGTAGGAGGAGGTGTCAGAGAGTTGGCGCCTGGCCTCAGCAATGTAGAGGTCAGTGCGCCATACTACGACTGCCCCTCCCTTGTCCGCGGGTTTTATGGTGAGGTTGGGATTGGAGCGGAGGGAGTGGAGGGCTGCACGTTCTGCGGGGGAGAGGTTGGAGTGTTTATCTTCAAGATCCTAAGATGAAGTCCATCAGGATCTGGTGACCTTTCCACCTGCAGTTCAAACAATTTGTTCATTAGTACTTCCCTGGTGTTTGTAATTTTTTTGAGTTCCTACCTTCCATTCCCTGATTTATGACACTTTCTTGGTATGTTACTTGTATTCTCTGTGCTAAAGACCAATGCAAAATAGCTCCTGCCCTTGGAAGTTTTCTTTCTTGTTGGGGTGTATGTGCTCTGTGTGTATACCAAAATAGTCCCTTAAATGTCTACCACTATATCTCTAATGATCCATCCCTTGACCTAACTTGCCAGTTCAGTTTGGCTGGGTCTGCTCTCACACCCTTATAATTGCCCTTTCAGTTCAAAATACTAGTCTTGGACCCCATTCTTCTCTCTTGCAAGCTGGATGTAAAATTCAGTCATATTCTGATTGCTGCTACCTAGGAGTGCCTTCATTATGAGGTTGTTATTTTGATCTATCTTGTTGCATAGTGCAGGTCCTAGAGTAGGCTGTTCTCTGGTTGGCTCAGAAGGTACTGTTTTAAGAAATTATTAGGAAAACATCCTATGAACTACTCTCGACTACATTTGCCCATGGGATGTGTGTTACTTTTTTTAACCAGCCTTCTCAACAGGTTAAAATCCTCTATGATTAATGCTGAGCTTTTCCCAATTTGCTTTTTTTATGCTCCATCTACCATGTGGTGTTTGTTAGGGTGCCAGTGCACCGTTTCTTTAAGTGACTTCTTGCCTTTATCATTTCTCATCTCCACCCAAACTGCATCTACATCCCAATTTCCTGATTTAATTCATCCCTCCATATTGTGTTGTAACTATCTTTTAATTAGCAGAACGATTCATACACCTTTTCCAACATTCTGTTCTTGAATGCTTTGTGCCCTCAATATCCATTATTCAATTATATGTCTTTCTAATGGCTATCAGATCAAACTTACTTATTTCTACTAGTCCTATTATTTTTTTTTCTGAATGCTATGTTCATTGAGATAAGAGCCATTAGATTCGTTCTCTTATTATTTAATAATCTTTTGCCTTATTCATTGATTTACTCTGTGTATTCTCTCTCCCCCTTTTTGTCATGGTCTGTTCTTCATATCCCCATTATACTTTTCTGCCTTTCCTGTATCTGCACTTTAATATACAGCTTCTTCCCAAACTTGATCTCTTCACCCACAATTAAATTTAAAGCACCTTCTACATCCCTAGTTACGGTTATGCAACTCACTAAGAACACATGCTGTGTCACTGTTCAGGTTTAGGTCATCCCCAAAGTACAGTCCCCACTTCCTCTGTATGAGTACCAGTGCCTTTGGACCTGCTTCAATTGCTCCAAGCTTTAGGCCACACATTCATTACCCTGACCTTATTTACCCTGCGTTAATTTACAAGTGCCTTAGGTTACCTTGGTGTTTTTGCTTCTTAATTTGGTGCCAACCTCCACAAAATAACTGCAGAACTTTTTTCATGTCCTGCCTATATTGTTTGTAACATTGACCACGATGACTGCATCTGCATCTGCATCTGCCCCAGCCCCAGCACCCTGCTGTGTTTCAATTTCTGGTATTGGGCAGGCATCGAGCCTTCTGAGCTTTCACTGTTTGCTCCAGAGAACGTTCGAGAACAATCTAGCCTGCTCATTGAATTTGTTTAATTTCTTGACCTAAAGCGGTGGAAGCTTTGCTGCCTGTCAGTTCAATCATTGGGTTATTTTTTAATAACCCAAATCACCTCTTCCTGTTTTGTCTCAAGTTCTCAATTTTTATCACCTTGTGATACCTCCTCTTTGGTCCTTGGTTGTCTATTTTACAGAAGAAAAAGCACTTCTTGTTAGTATTGTTATGATTTATATACAAGTTTTGCAAAGTGCTCTTAAAAGTATAATTCTCCAGATATACTCTTGCATCCTTTGACCAAACACATGGCATCCATTTGGTTGTATCTAATAGTGATCTAGCTAAGCTTCACAGTTCAGCATGGGTTTTTTTTGGTTTACAGCCACATTACCAGTAGTCAATAATTAGAGGAATTTATTAAAAGTGCTGATATGCTTATATTATTAGTTTTATTTCATTCTAACGAGCACTTAATAAATTTTCAGCTTTCAGAATGCCTTTCTTCCATGTAAGAGTTGCATAAATGATTGAAAGTTAAAAAGAGAAACAATAGCATTGAAAAGCAAATTGAAGAATTTGCTTAGATCATAGAATGAATAAAGTTAATCTTTATAGTTTTTGTGTTGAACTCTTCAGAAGTGCTTAAAACGTGAACTGTAGGTATATATTTAGTCTGGCAATGACCTTCCTTTCATGTCTCCTGCTCATGTCTCTGTCAGTTATTTTTTCCTCCAATTTTCAGGTACGGTGCTTCAGTAATAGTTTTTGGCATATCCTGTAAACTCAGGAGCACCTATCAATGCAGCATCACACCAGGGAGCCTTGTCCCCAGAAGCAATGTGAGTTTATGCCTGCAGTTCCCCATAAAGCCCTCTGAAATGTGCCTCCTGTCAGCACAATAGAGCTGAAGCATGCTGTACAAGTAAAACCTAGTTAACAATTTGACTTGAATGCAAGTCTACATCACAGAATTGCTTGTAACATGATTTGGCACTAAATGTCAGTCTGGATCAGGGTTATCGAAGCATGATTAAAGCGGAAAGTAGAAAGTTCTTCTGGTGAGGTGGGCTTTTGAGGGTGGGTTTGGGTAGTGGGTGCAGTGCCACTCTAAGGTTGGATGCAATGGAAACAGAAGGTTTACTTCAATTCTAATTTGATGCTGGCATTGAGTTTCAAATATGGAATAAGTTTCTTGTCACTTTTCACCACGAATTTGTACCCCTTCTTTGCCTCCTCCCTCTTAAACAAAAACAGAACTGAAATTACATTAAATTTTTCATTGTGTATCAAACCTTCAAGTACTGCACACTGAGTCTTAGCAAATACTGTTTATTGCTACTTAGCATTAGTGATCTCACTGTTCTGTAGATAGAATGCAAACTTGTTAAGCAGGCTGAAATAAGACAAAAAAAGTTCCTTTCATTTTCAGGTTGAGAACTAAAGGATTGATTGTGATGGACAATTTGACCAATGTTTTCTCATTCCTCATTGTCTTTATTCTCATTATTGTCCAGACTTTGTTGTTGAACCTACTGACCCTCTTCCGATAAAGGCCTCCAAGTCAATTGCCAAATCCTGATTGAATCTTTCCTAGCAATAGTCATGACTGTTTCTTGTACTGACCTCAGTGTAGCCCATTTCAAAACACTGTTTTGCCTCTCTTGATATTCATCGGTTAGTTTACTGCCTTCCCTACTGTAGTTGCAAACCAATTCCAAGAACTCTTCAGAATTCATAAAATAGCCGATCTACAAATTTTATTTCTGAGCCAGTGGCACTGGACAACAAGCTGCGTACCACAGTCTGCCTTCTATGCACATGAGCATTCATCAAATATCTTTCAACCAAATGCTTTGCAAATATACAAAGTTGGATAATTCCTAAGGCTACACCAATTTCCTTAAACAATAGCAAAAAAAGGAGTTAAAATAACCAATTATCCAACATCTGTAAAGTAAAAGATTTGTTTTATTTTCATTTACAGATGCTGACTGATTTGTGTACTTCTTAAATTTGCTGTTTGTCTTAGATTTCCATTATCTCTCATTTTGCTTCATTATTTGTAAACTGCTTTGTCATACTGTATTGCTAATAGGCTTACGTTAATGGATTCTTTAACTTCGTTATACCTATCAAATGTAATGATTAAACTTTCTCCTTTTTCTTCACTTCAGAATTGCAGGGTGTGTGTTGACTGTGGCGCACGGACAAGCACTCACTGGCACCATAATTGTTCACTTTGTGCTAACTGTTACCAGCAGCAAGACCACAGCCTGTCCTGTCCACACTGCGACAAGACATGCTATCAAGATTCCCAGAAAGACGTGTTGCATTGTCAGATTTGCAAGAGGTGAGGAGATTTCTCCAGCTCGGTTGTTAAACTCAGTTGCATTGAAGATTGCCTATTGCTTATATAATTTTCTTTTGATTCTTTTTCCATTGTCTTTTCACTTGCTTTTTGACCATCCAGTTAGTATCTTTTTGACCATCCAGTTAGTATGTGATTTTAAATATTGTCTACTCTACTGACTTTGTCAATCTGCTTATTGTTGAGTGCAGTAATGTTGAGTAACTGGAGTATTCAGAAGTGGATTGGTTTGGATTAACTATTTGCATGTAGAAGCATAGATGTTAATGTTCATGATTTTAAATGATATGATAGCAGCGTGAATAAAGAGCAGTGAACATTTTATGTAGCATCTTTCACCAGCAGTGGGCATCCCAAAGCACTATAGAGCCATTGAAATACTCAATTGTAGTTATTGTGGGAATACTATAGGAAAATGGTGATGCAGCTTTGCCAGTTCCCAATTTGTGCTTTGGAAGATGTTCCACAGTGTCCCTCTGGATTAGGGATGTATTGACAGCTTTTTGTCTCTGCATACATTTGGTTATTTTATAACAATTCTGCAACGTTTTTTGAAACCATTAAGATAGCTTTAAGTTAATGTGTGAGTCAAATGTTAATATATACTAACCATATTTTATATTGTAAGGAATGTTACTGTTTTGTTACGTTTTACTGTGTATTCAAGGAGATGTAATTTGAACACACTGATCTTGAGGGAATCTGTAGTAATTTTTGACTACTTACTATTGTTACAGCACAGAAGAGAGCCGTTTAGTTCATTGTGTTTGTACTGGTTCTCTAAAGGAGCAATTTGCAGAGAGATGCCTGTCTTCTCCCTTTTATCCCTTAGATTCATCCTTTTCAGATAATCCAGTTCCTCCTTGTATGCCTTGATTAAACCTGCCTCCACCCATTGTTGCAAAAACAGAAGTTGCTATAAAAGCCCAGCAGGCCTGGCAACATCGGTGAAGAAAAAAAAAAATCAGAGTTAACTATTTTTGGGTCCGGTGACCGTTCCTCAGAACTGAAGCGGGGTCACCGGACCCGAAACATTAACTCTGATTTTTTTCTTAATAGATGCTGCCAGATCTCCTGAACTTTTCCAGCAACATCTGTTTTTGTTCCTGATTTCCAGCATTTGCAATTCTTTCAGTTTTTACTTAATCCCACCCATTGTTAGCCACCTTATTTCCTAGTCTAACTGTTTATTGAGTGAAAGAAACATTTTTATGTTGTCATTGCTTATTTTGATCATTGCTTTAAATCTGAGTTCTTGTGTTCTCAATTCTTCCACCAAGAGGACCTTTTCCCCGTCTACTTTATCAAGACCCCACGTGATCTTTAAAATGTCTTTAATAGCAAATACAGCATCTGTTGTAAGAGTCAACCACATTGCTGTAGGTCTGGGTTCGGATATATGCTAGAATATGCAGGATGGCTAAATTACTTTTTAGATGGTTGTTGGAACAATTGATATTAGTTGTCATAGCCACCATGACTGAGACTAGAGGCCTTATATTCAATTTTATTAACGCAATTTAAATTGCACCTACTATGGTAGAACTGCAACCCATTTTCCCAGTTCATTAGCCTTTGAATTACTTGTCCAGTGTAATACCTCCATCAAACTTCTTCTCGTTTTCTTCACTAAGAGAGCAGGAATGACTTCTCCAGTGTCATGCACGCTCTGTCTGTCACACACATGCATTTTGTCTCACTGTCCACTATTACCATTAACTCAGGATCAACTTCGGCTCAATGAAGAGCGTAGGAGACATACCTAGAACAACTAGGCATACTAAAATACGAGGTGTCAACCTGAAGCTACAACTAAGGACTATTTATTTGCCAAATAGCAAAAGCATAATTTTGTAGATAGGGCTAAACGATTCCGCAATCATTGGATCAGATCTAAACTCTACAATCCTGCCACGTCTAGTCGTGAAACTTGAGAGGACAGTTAGATAACTCTGCTCCAGTGAACGCTCCACAAATAACCTCATATAACTGGAGAACAAAACATCAGTGCGAAAAATAAAGCTGAATAATTTTCAGATAGAACTGATGAGTAAATCATCCACCTCTGCTTCCCCTGAAGGTCCCCAACATCATAGATGCCAGTCTTCAGTCAATTTGATTCACTCCATGTGATATCAAGAAACAGCTGAAGGTGCTGCACACTACAAAGGCTGTGGGCATTGACACAATGCCAGCAATAGTGCTGATGACTTGTGCTCCAGAACTTGCCGAGTACCTAGTAAAGCTGTTTCAGTGCAGCTACAGCATTGGCATCTACGTGACATTGTGGAAAATTGCCCAGATATGCCCTGTTCACAAAGCAAGATAAATTCAACCTGACTAATTACCACTGTACTTGTAGAAAGGTGTTCATGCATTGGGAGCAGTACTCTGGCATACAGGACTGGAGCTCATTTTGCATGGAGTTGGAGAAAGAGATCAGGTGAAGCCCTAAAATTCAGAGTTGTTCTCCACTTCTGACGTGCAAGATCTGTTTGTGATTTCCCATTTTCTTCTGTTTCCTTACTCCTTTCTTGCATTTTATGGCTTTCTTTGCTTGTATCTTTTTGACATATTAAGTGCCTTCTCCATCTAAAATTTGAACATGATTCATGCAAGCAGCCACTTCTGTCAGGAGTGTGACTCAATTTAATTATTAATTCTTTGAGGATATGACAGAACACTTCGATGAAGGTAGAGCAGTGGATGTGATGTATATGGATTTTAGCAAGGCATTTGATGAGCTTCCCCATGGTAGGCTCATTCGGAAAGTAAGGAGGCATGGGATTCAGGGAAATTTGGCTGTCTGGATACAGAATTGGCTGTCCAAAGAAGACAGAGGGTGGTAGTACATGGAAAGTATTCAGCCTGGAGCTCAGTGACCAGTGGTGTTCCGCAGGCATCTGTTCTGGGACCTCTGCTCTTTGTGATCTTTATAAATGACTTGGATGAGGGAGTGGAAGGGTGGGTGAGTCAGTTTGCCAATGATACGAAGGTTGGTGGAGTTGTGGACAGCGTGGAGGGCTGTTGTAGGTTGCAACGGGACATTGACAGGATGCAGAGCTGAGCAAAGAAGTGGCAGATGGAGTTCAACCCAGAAAAGTGTGAAGTGATTCATTTTGGAAGGTCGAATTTGAATGCAGAATACAGGGTTAATGGTAGGATTCTCGGCAGTGTGGAGGAACAGAGGGATCTTGGGGTCCACGTTAATATGTCCCTCAAAGTCGCTACCCAAGTTGATAGGGTTGTTAAGAAGGCATATGGTGTAATGGCTTTCATTGGCAGGGGAATTGAGTTTAAGAGCTGCAAGGTTATGCTGCAGATTTATGAAACCCTGGTTAGACCACACTTGGAATATTGTGTTCAGTTCTGATCGCCTCATTTATAGAAAGGATGTGAAAACTTTACAGAGGGTGCAGAGGAGATTTACCAGGATGCTGCCTGGACTGTCGGGCAGGTCTTATGAGGAAAGGTTGAGGGAGCTAGGGCTTTTCACATTGGAACGAAGAAGGATGAGAGGTGTACAAGGTGATGAGAGGCATAATAGAGTGGATATCCAGGGACTTTTTCCCAGGGCAGAAATGGCTATTACAAGGAGGGATAATTTTAAGGTGATTGGAAGAAGATGTAGGGGCGATGACAGAGGTAGGTTCTTTACACAGAGTGGTGGATGCATGGAGTGTGCTGCCGGCAGTGGTAGTGGAGTCAGATACATTAGGGACATTTAAGCGACTCTTGGATAGGCACATGGAGGATAGCAAAATGCAGGGTAGAATGATCTTAAAGTAGGATAATAGTTTGGTTCAACATTGTGGACCGAAGGGCCTGTACTGTTCTCTGTTCTATAATCTTGTCTGCACTCTTATTCCTTAGAGGATTGTTTGCTTAAAAGAAAAATGAGTTTTTTGTTTTTAAGTTATCAAATCCTTTTCACCAGTTAATTGTTTTTAACTGTCTTCACAGTGATGCTGATCACCTGCTGTGGAGTGTCATTTGAGCATGCTGCCTTGGAAGACAGATTGTTAGTAGACAAAAGGAGATAAATCAGTTCTTCTTTTCACTTTTAATCCCAAAACTCCACAAGAAATGTCTTGTATGAAATACTCTTCCCAGGTTGAGCAGTTGGACAGTTGATGTATTGCCAGGATTGTACGTTGTTGCTGCTAGCCTGCCACTAAAGCGAGCAAAAGCGGCTTTGGCTTTAACACTCCTTGTTCTGTTTCAGATCTTTTTGTTAATCATTTGATATAATGAAATTGTTGTAAATACTGAGGTTAAAAGTTGCATTGAACTCTTGTGTACGTTCTTCATTTGTAACATGCTGGGATGCAGTGAACTGGCAACCCAATACTTTGAGCCTGAGTGAAAACTAACTTGATTGGAAATTTAAAAAATGAAATTTATTGTCTGTTTTGATTTCAGTTTTTTTTGTATGTTTCGTTTATTTGTTTTTCTGAACTGTTTATTTCTCATGATTTATTTTTCCCCACTCCTTTCATAGTTCAGCTGATTCAGAATAGTCAAGTGAATTTGGAGGCATCATGAATTGCATGTCTTAGGGAAGTTGAAGATTCATTATCCTGATTCATGTGTGATTTTTGGGTTAATTGAAATTTTTCAACACTCTTTTTGTGCTCCCCTTTCTAGATGGGTTCACATAGAATGTGACAGATCTTCGGAGAATACTGAAGATGCTTCACTAAAGGAATGCTACATCTGTACCATGTGTAAAGAAACAGAGGTTGCAATGGAAAATATTCAATCTTGTGATAACATCGAAACTATTCACTCTGTTCAAGAAACTACCACAGGTAAGAACATAAGTACATAGTAAAAGTTAACATTTTAAAAGTGTAATACATTTTATTGAAAAACTGGAATAAAATGACTTGGTGTGTGAATCAAATTTGAGCATGGCACTTACTATGTTAGCAAAATTCCTCTGGAAGCTAGAGCAACTAACCCGTTGGTGAGCTGCAACAGTTTCAAAAAGTTACCCTATTTTTCTAACTAGTGCTGAACCTGAGTATCAGTGCCTTGTTCCCTTTTTGAGCTATGGCCTCATTACGTTATCCCACCCCTGCCCAAACAGCATGCCACTTATCAAGAGAATAACCTGACTATAACCAAAGGGCAAGAATGACAGATGTGAAAAGGTCACAAACATGCGTTTCCTACTAATTCAATGGATGCTGTTGTGCCTGATAGAACTGATCCAGATGGTTAATGGCAGACTAATTGGGAAGATTGGTGAGTTATTTTAGACGGGAGTCCATATTTGAGGCCATAAATTGTTCTGAATTTAGTAACATCCACTACATAATTTGCACTCACTTAACAGTATGCAGTTAGATTATCAGTTTGCTGTTGTAGATTAGTAGTTCATAGGGATTGTCTACCACGTAGTAAGGCCAGCTATTTTAGTGAATTTCCCACCAGCCTATACCATTGCTAAATAATGATATGGAAGTTTTTAACATTCAAATGCTTTTTAAAATTCATGACTAAACTATAAAATGAATTTCTTTCTTGTTTTTTCCATTAAAATTATTTTGAAGCATCTATGCAATGGAAGTTATTAAGAGTTTGTTCTCTGTTGCTAGTTTTTGAATGAGTTAGGGTAAGGTGGTTTGCCGGGCACATTGTCATATGCACAAACCTGCTACTGTAAAAGGATTAATATATTTAACCTAGTCTAAACACCTTTTCTGAAGAAGGGTCTAGGCCTGAAACGTCAGCCTTCCTGCTCCTCTGATGCTGCTTGGCTTGCTGTGTTCATCCAGCTCTACACCTTGTTATCTCACTGCCAATTCAGCAGCTTTTTAATTTGCTGCTGGGTTTAAAACTTTGCATTTTGGGCATGCCTGCTGGTATTGACCAATCTGAGATCAGGTGGACAGCAGTTAAACTTGAGTTTATGGTACTGTAACAACCTGTTTTGACAGTTTATCATTGAAACTAGAAACAAGTATAGTTAATTTGGCCCTTTGCGTCTACTCCGCCATTTACTGTATCATGGCTGATCTTCAATCTCAATGCCATATTCATGCTTTCTCTTCATAATTTGATGCCTTTAAAATCTAAGAAATTCTTCCCCTCTTTCTACAATGTGTTCAGTGACTTGGACTCCACAGCTTTCTATGATACAGAATTCCACATGTTTACTAACGTTTGAATGAAGAGATGTTTCCACGCCTCAGTTTCATATGGTCAACCCTGTCCCCTGATTCAAGCTCTGTAACCAGGAAAAAGAGCCTTCTTGCATCTAGTCTGTCCAGTCTTGTTCAAGTTTTGTGTTGTGATCAGATCCCTCTTATTCTTCTGAATTCTAGGGAATACAGGCTCAGTCAAACCAATCTCTCCTCAGGACAGTCCTGCCATCCCCAGTATCAGCCTAGTGAGCCTCTGCTGCTCTCCTCCTATGGCAAGTATGTCCTTTCTTAGGTAGGGAGATCAAAATTACATACAGTGCTTGTTGTCTGTCCAGGGCCTGCATAACTGAAGTAAGCCATTCCTACTTCTGAACTCAAATTTTCTCTCAATGAAGGCCAATGTACCATTTGCCTTTTTAATTGTTTGCTGCACCTGTCTGTCTACTTTCATTGGTGCCAAGGACACCAAGATCCCTTTTGCATCCCTATTTCACTATGTATTATTGTTTAAGTAGTGTCAGAGTTATACAGCATGGAAATAGACCCTTCAGTCCAACTCGTCCATGCCAACTAGATATCCTAAATAAATCTAGTCCGATTTGCCAGCATTTGACCCATATCCCTCTAAACCTTTCCTATTCATATACCCATCCAGATGCCTTTTAAATGTTGTAATTGTACCAGCCTCCACCACTTCCTCTGGCAGCTCATTTCATATATGCACTGCTCTCTGCGCGAATATGTTGCCCCTTAGGTCCCTTATAAATCTTTCCCCTCTCACCTTAAACCTATGCCTTCTTGTTTTGGACTTCGCTATCCATGGGGAAAAGACCTTTGCTATTCTCCCTATCTATGCCCCTCAGTTTTATAAACGTTTTAAGGCCACCCCCTACCCCCAGCCTATTCAGCCTTTCCCTGTAGCTCAAATCCTTCAACCCTGGCAACATCCTTGTCAATCTTTTCTGAACCCTTTCAAGTTTCACAACATCATTCCGATAGCAGAGTGACCAGAATTGAATGCAGTATTCCAAAAGTGGCCTAACGAATGTCCTGTACAGCCGCTACATGACATCCCAACTCCTGCACTCAGTGCACTGACCAATAAAGGCAAGCATAACAAACGTCTTCTTTACTAAGAGTTTTCTTCCTTTTTGTTTTTCATACACCGTATATAACTTAACATTTAGCCACTTCATACTGCATCTGCCATGTGTTTGCTGTCTCGCTCACTCAACTTGTCTAAATCACCTGAAAACGACCTTGCATCTTCCTCACAATTTTCATTGCCTGAGGTATTAAATGAATACTTTGCATTAGAAAAGAGAAGGATGCTGTCTAGATCATGATAACAGAGGAGAACTCTGTCACGAGACCGGTTCAAAACTAACAAGAAGAAGTTTTTGACGAGGGGCCAGAACCCGATTTAGATGCATCCAAGGATTTTGAAGTAGGGAAACAATTATGGGAGCACTGGCCATGATCTTTCAATCTTCCCTGGAAACTGAGGTGCCACAAGACTGAAGAATTGTAAATGCTATGTTCCTGTTCAAGAAAGGTTGTATCGATCATCCCAGCAATTAGAAACCAGTCAGCTTAACTACAGTGGTGGAGAAGCTTCTATAAACCATTATTCGGGATAGGTTAGTTTGCTCAGTTGACTGGACAGCCATTTTGTGCTGCAGTGTGGTGCCCACAGTGTGGGTTCAGTTTCCACACTAACTGAGCTTACTATGAGGGACTATACTTTTCAACTTCTCCCCTTGTCTGGCCCTCAGGTTTAGCCACTACAAGTCCTCTCTCTGTAACACAAATAACTGTATGGCCTGTTAGGATTATGGCAACTTTGCTCTTTGTTTTAGCACACCAATTTTTGGACAGCTGACATACAGTCATTCATACTTATAATTACAATCCCGTGTAGGGATGTAATTTTAAATATGTGAAATACGATCATTTAATGTACTCACAAATGGCTATTTTATATTGTCCTGTATTGTATTTTGATTTGCATACAAATCAACTTGCGAACGGACTCAAGAATGAAAGCCATTTGCATCCTGGGGACTGCCTGTAATCACTTGAAAAAGGTGGGTTGGTTAGGAAGAGTCAGCATATATTTCTATGGGGAAAATTGTGTTTAAATAACTTGAATTTTGCTGGAAGAGGTCTCAAAATCTTGATGGGAAAACACATGCAAAATTGGTTGAGTGAAAAGAAATAGTCAGTGGATGTTTTTCAAGGTTAGAGGAGGGTTTGTAGTAGTTTTCCTCCGTAATCTGTATTGGGAACTATGCTTTTCCTGATGTATATTAATGATCTCAATCTTGGTGTGCAGGAATTGATTTCAAAGATTGCAAGTGGCACTAAACTTAGAGTCATTGAGTCATACAGCACAGGAACAGACCCTCTGGTCCAACTCATCAATGCCGACCACGTTTCCCAAACTAAACTAGTCCCACTTGCCTTCATTTAGCCCATACACTTCTAGACCTTTCTAATTCATGTACCTGTCCAAATATGTAACTGTACATGCATCTACCACTTCCTTTGACAGTTCATTCCACGTATGAATCATCCTCTGAAAAAGTTAACCCTCAGATCTCTTATCAATCTTCTCTCTTCTCACCTTAAAAATACTCCCTGTAGTTTTGACCTCCCCTACTGTAGGAAAGAGACATTTGCTGTTCACCTTATCTATGCCCCTCATCATTTTTTTAAAACCTCTAGAAGGTCAACCCTCAACCTTGTAGGCTGGGACTTCTTTCACTGGAGCCGATCATGCCTATTTTTATAACTCAAACCCTCCAGTACCAGCAACATCCTTATAAATCTTTTCTAAGCCCCCTCCAGTGATATCCTTCCTGTGGCAGGGTGACCAGAACTGCGCACACTACTCCAGAAGTGGCCTCACCAGTATCCTGTACACCTCAACATGATGTCCCATTTCCAGATCTGAGCAGTGAAGGCAAGCATGCTGAATGCCGCCTTAACCATCCTGTCTACCTGTGACGCAGCTTTCAAAGAGCTGTGTACCTGAACCCATTGGTGTCTCTATTGGACAACACTCCCCAGGGCCCTACCATTAACTTTGTAAATCCTGATTTTGTTCACTTAGCAAGATTCAATGCCTTGCATTCTTCCAAATTAAACTGCATCTGCCACTCCTTAGTTCATTGGTCCAGTTGATCAAGTTCCCTTTGCAATCTTCGATGATCTCCTTCACTGTCCATTGTACCACCAGTTTTAGAGTCAACTGCAAACTTATTAATCATCTCATCCAAATTGTTTGAGAAGCACAGTGTGGAACTTGTGGGCAGATGGGTGGCAGAAGTGTGAGATGATGCATTTTGGAAGAACATGGAATAGTAAAGGGAATACAATTTTAAAAGACAGGTAGAGAGTGTAGTTATTAAAGCATATGGTCTCCTTGGCTTTATTAATAGGGGCATGGAGTACAAGAGCAATCAGGTAATGTTGAACTTTATAAGACATTTGTTAGACCTCATCTGGAGTATTCTGTACAGTTTTGGGTGTCACATTATAGTAAAGATGTGAATGCATTAGAGAGAGTGTGGCAGCGATTTACAAGAATAGTTCCAAGAATAAGAATGTTCAGTTATGAGGATACGTTGAAGAAGCTGGGACTGTTCTCCTTGGAGAGAATGAGAATGAGACTGAATAGAATAGATAGTGAGAATCTGTTCATGCTCGTAAAAGGAACATGGCAAGAGGGCATCGATTTAAAGTGATCTATGAAAGAAGCAATAGTAATGTCAGAAAAAAATCATAGTGAGTAGTGGGATGTGGAATGGATGCCCGAAAAAGTGGTGCTGCGGGTTCAATTGAGGCATTCAAAGGAGTATTGGACAATGATTTGGATAGAAATAGTGTACAAGGGTGTGGGAGGGGAAAATGGGAGATTGACATTAAGTAACGATGCTCTCTTGAAGGCCCAGTGCAGGTGCAGTAGGCTGAATGACTGCCTCCTGTGCCATAACCATTGAAATTCCAAGAAAATGGATGTTTTCCATTTCTGTGTAAGGAGGTGTTTTAACGATCTTCCTTGCAAATAATAACTGGATTTATAGACTTCGGACTTGTACGAGTAATTTTCATCTGAATTAGGTGGCTTACTTTTGTATATTTGAATAGGATGCAGGATTTTGTTTTCTTCCATCTGTCAAATTTTCTCCCTTTGATAAAATCATTGGATCGGTAGCAAGAATCAAAGACATGTGTAATCCTTTATTACACACTCAGTTGTTACTTGTTGTTTATGAGTTTGCGCATCAAGTCTGAGCAGCTTTCAGGCTGTTCATCGACATCAGCTAAAAGTAATCCTGTGCTCACTCAACGTGTGCACTTAAGAGGGTCCCTGCGTAGTCACTCAAGAGAATTATGGCTAATCTTATCTCCTCTGTTTCTAAGGGCACAACACTAATGGTTTTGCCTTAATAAATGGAGATTTATTCAAAAGGAAAGTAATACCATAAGGAAAATTCAGTAAGGCCATATTGTTGAGTGCAAAGGAAAGAATGAACAAAAATATTCTAGACCGAGTTCTCATCTGACTTTGGAAGCAAAACTTTACTGTACTTGTCCTTATTTTCCCAGAAGTGGGCTGTTATTGTTTTTAAATGTAATACTTCTCATGGGATAAATCCATCACTAATGAGGCCAGTATCTATTGCTTAATTGTCCTTGAAAGGAGTATTCTGTGGGGCTGGAGTAGACTAAACCAGGTAGGGATAACAGAACAGGAAGGTGGATTATTATCGAAATGGGGATAGGTTGGGAAAGAGGGAGGTGCAACAAAACCTTGGTGTCCTTGTACACAAGTTGCTGAAAATAAGAACGCAGGTGCAGCAGGCGGTGAATGAGGCAAACTATATGTTGGCCTTCGTAGTGAGAGGATTTGGTTGAAGGTGCAGGAATGTCTTCATGCTGCAGTTGTTCAGTGCCTTTGGTGATTGGATTTTGTCTGCGTTGCAGCAGTGATAACACTTCAAAAGTGCTTAATTGGCTGCGTAGTAATGTTCTCTATCTAAATAAACTCAAGTATTTTAATGTAAAAATTTAGCCATTAAAAATCTAAATGTTAGTTATTATTTACACACACCTCCCAAGTATGTTTCGTGTTTGCGTTTCAATGATGTGATTTACCATGCAGGCAAACTTTTTAAGGAAAGCCTCACAGTTCTAATAACCGTAAAATATACCTGTTAGGCTAGGGCCTAAGAAAGAGCATTCCCTCAGTAATTATGATGAGTCTGACAACAAATAGAATATGCAGTGGTGGAACAGATCAGATAGAACTGATGTCCCATTGCTCCATGTCAAGTCAGAGAAGAGCGTGCCACCAGAGATTCTGGAAGCCAATCACTTTGTAGGAATTGATAGTTCTTTTGATTTGTACAAATCTAATTTTTATTTGCATATCGTTCTTGATTAAAATTCTCTTATAAACAATAGCCAACAACAGTCATATTTGTGATAAATACAGAAGTTGGAGAGAAAAATGCCCTATGCTTGGTAGGACACTTAACATGATGTTATCTTGCCAAAAAAATTTAATCACACAGTCACTTATCGGATGTGGCTCATGGATCCAGCCCCTGCCTAAAGACTGCATCCTGTTTTAGCTTCCAAGCTGGCATTACTTTTTTTCAGCAACTTTGAAGTTGAGGATAAACTTTGGCAGCAATTATGTAACAGTAACAGCCCTTATCTTGGAAAAGATCCCAGTTTCTGGAAAAAAAAGTGTTCTATGCCAGCAGCTTCAAAGCTTTAGTGTGCCAGGTGAAAGGTAAACCTGGTCATTTTGCTGAAGTAACAAATTGAGACATAAGATTTTTAGATGCTAGTTAATTTGGCATTCTAGTTGGCCCATGTAAACTGACATTGGGGAAACGAAGCATAGACTGGGTGACTGCTTTGCAGAACATCTACGTTCTGCTCACAAGAGAGTCCCTGAACTACCTGGTATAACAAGGTGTGAGGCTTTCCTGCTCCTATGATGCTGCTTGGCCTGCTGTGTTCATCCAGCCCCACACCTTGTTATCTTGGATTCTCCAGCATCTGCAGTTTCTATTATCTCTGAATTACCTGTTGCCTGCCACTTTAATGCACAACCCTGTTCCCTGGCTGATATCTCTATCTCTGTCTCTGGCTTGCTGCAGTGTTCCAGCGAAGCTCGGTGCAACTTGGAAGAACAATACCTCATTTACCGCTTGGGGACCCTGCAGCCCTCTGGACTCAATATCGAGTTCAATAATTTTAGGGCCTAAACACACCCATGTCCCAGCCCCTTACCCCACACGCCAGGCCTAGTTATCACATAGCCTGCCATTACACACCCCCTGTTGGTTAGTCACTAATAGTCCCCATTAACAACTATTCACCCTCCCAGTCTGATCGTTAGCAACTCTTCGTCTGTCCAACTGTTCTCTCTCTTTCAGCTCTATCCTATCATTGACTCCCTACCGCACCCACCTCCCTATTTTCTGCATATAAGCTGACATTTTCCCAGCCACCATCAGTTCTGAGGGTCACCGGACCTGAAATGTTAACTCTGATTTTTTTATTCTTCACAGATGCTGCCAGACTTGCTGAGCTTTTCCAGCAACTTTTTTTTTGTTGTTGACTCTAATAAGGACCTGCCAAAGGTTTTGAAGACCAAACATGTCCGACTAGAAATCGGTTCATTACTTTGCTACTACCTAGTCACAAATTGGTTGATTGACATCTGAACATACAAACAATAAATGGACTGTATTTAGATTTAGAAGAGCATTAATTCTGCTCTGTTTGACACAGCATGCATCAGTTCAAAAATTACACTGTCTAGCTGTCTGTCTCTGCAGATGCTGCTGGACCTGCTGAGTTTCTCCAGCACTTGTGTTTTTATCTCTAGTCTTCACTAGTTTTCAGCAGTCACAAAATACGTACAAGAATTTGTCCAATTTTATGATAGTCATGGAGCCAGCTAGTGGCCTTTACCACTTCAGAGTCATATCAGAATTTTAATCTTTCAATTTTTCATCTTTTCCTCGGGTTGCTTGCATGTGGTTTATTGTTTCAAAACTTCACCAGAGTTTCCTTTTAGAATAGTGGGAAAATTGTTAGAAGGTGAAACTAGGACTAGAGGGCATCGCCTTAAAATAAAGGGAAGCAGATGTAGGACTGAGGTCAGGAGGAACTTCTTCACCCAAAGGTTTGTGAATCTGTGGAATTCCCTGCCCAGTGAAGCGGTTGAAGCTACCTCGCTGAATGTGTTTAAGGCAAGGCTAGATAAGTGTTTGAACAGTAAAGGAATTAAGGGATATGGTGAGTGGGCGGGTAAGTGGAGCTGAGTCTCAAAAAGATCAGCCATGATCTTATTAAATGGCAGGGCAGGCTCGAGTGGCCAGATGGCCTACTCTTGCTCCTAGTTCTTATGTTCTTACCTAAAGTGTAGCAGGCTGATTAGTAACCTGTTGAACCGCAACTATCAGTGTCGCAACTAGTTTTTAGTACATTGCATATAGATGTTGTGATCCTCCGATATAAGCTTATCATTTTGTTACAAGAGTTTCCCTCATAAATTTGTGTTTGGTAAATGTTTTAAATGTTTAAAATACTTTTGTGACCTGAAATAAATTTATAACTTTCACAGAGTTCTTTCTAATATGAAGTGATTTTCTTATTGGCTCTTACAAAAACTAGTCGTTAATATTCAGTGTTAAATCAACAGTTTAATTATTGAATGCAAGGCTGTATACATCTTAATTATATTTAATAATGCTGCTACTAACAGAAGTCAGCATATTTGATGAAAAACCAGTATGTCTTTATGAAGTAAGAACTCTTCATTTTATTGAAACTAAGGTGTTCAATTTACGTCTGATTTTGATAAGTAGTATTTAGGCTTTGGCTTCTTCTTGTTTTGATATTTCAAAATATGTAGGTGTTGTTGAAATTAGTGGAACTATGAAAGAACAATTATCACAAGAAGAAAGTGTTCACAAGCCAGCCAACGACTTTAACCACACAGGCGATCAGACCACAGTTGCAAATGAAAATGGTAAGAACTGTCAAGTTTACTTGATTTTCTTTATTGAGTTAAGAATTGCACTGATTGCTTACTGCATAGTATGTATCTTATCTCCTTATTCAATCTCTCCAAGTAGCAGAAAAGCATATATCTTCTAAGTAATGATGAGGAAATATTAAGTTACTTCATATAGAAAATCCATTGGCTCCTGAATAATATTTACTTAGACGACATTGTGGCACACTGATTAGCAACGCTGCCCTCACAGTGCAACGGACTTGCATTCAATTCTTGCCTTGCGTGGAATTCTTGTCTGTGTGGAATTTCGGTGTTCTCCCCATGTCTGTGTGAATTTCCACCAGGTGCTCCTGTTTCTCACCACAACCCAAACATGTGGAGTTTAGGTGGATTGGCCATGTTAAATGGGGATAGGGTAGGGGGCTGGGATGCTGTTCGGAGGGTCAGCACAGACACAATGGGACAAATGGCCTGTTTCTACAGTATAGCGATTCTGAGGTCAACACTTCATTTCTCATACAGGACTCCATCTAAGTTTGATTTCAAGGAAAAGAACATGTGAACATACATACAAAAGGAGTAGGGGTATGCCGTTCAGCTCTTTGAGCCTATTTTGCTTTCAGTAAGATCACAGCTGATCTGATTGTGAATTTAAATCCACATTCCCACCTAACCCAATAATGTTTTAATCCTTTATTTAACAAGAATCTATCTCCCTCTCTCTTAGAAATATTCAAGGACTTTGCTTCCACCTCATTATCAGGGAGAGATTTCCAACTACTAATTTCATTGAGAGATTAAAAAAATTTACCTCATCCCCTATTTTAAATGGCAACCCCTGATTTTAGTTCGAGATTCTCCCATAAGTGAAAACATCCTCTTTCCGTCCACCCTCTGGAGGCCCCTCAGGATTTTGTGTCTCAATCAAGTCATCCGTTACTTTTGTAAACTCCAGTAGATATAAACCTAGGCCATCCATCTTTGCTCTACAAGACCACTTGCCCATTTCCGATATTAGTCTAGTAACCTTCTGAATTGCCTCCAATACATTTACATCCTCCTTGAAATAAGGTGACTAATACTGTGCACAGCCCTCTAAATGCAGTCTCAAAATGCCCTACTTCGGTATTCAAATCCCCTCATGATAAATGATAGCATAGCTTTCTTAATTACTTCCAGTACCTCCATACTCGTCTTTTGCAGTTTATGTAGGACCCTTTGCATCTCAGAGATCAGCAATCTCTCACCATTTAGATAATATGCTTCTTTTAAATTCTTCCTGCCAAAATGGTCAAACTCTTACTTTGCTACATTATACTCCATTCGTCAGATCTTTGCCCAATCAATATATTTTGTAACATCCTTGTGTCCTCTTCACAACTTGCTTTCCTATCAATCTTTGTATCTTCTGCAAGTTGAGCAGCTCTACCTTCTGTCCCTTCATCTAAGTAATTTACATGAATTGTCAGCAGTCAAGATTCCAGCACTGAACCCTGTGGTGTTAGATGTTTCTAATCTGAAAAAGACCCATTTACACCTACTTCCTACTTCCTACTTCCTGTTAGCCAGTCAATTCCTGCCAATGTCAAAATGCTATCCCCTACACCGTGAGCTTTTATTTTCTTCAGTGATCTTTTTTTAAGTGGCACCTTATCAAATGCCTTCTGGAAATCTAAGTTAGTTACATTCTCTCATTTCACAACACAAGTTATGTCCTCAAAGAACTCCTGTACATTATTGGAGCCAACTATGTTCACTCTGCCTGATTACCTTAAATGTACCGAAGTGTCCTACT
Source organism: Ginglymostoma cirratum (assembly GCA_024137785.1). Lineage (NCBI taxonomy): Eukaryota > Metazoa > Chordata > Chondrichthyes > Orectolobiformes > Ginglymostomatidae > Ginglymostoma > Ginglymostoma cirratum. The sequence continues at coordinate 9,456,691 of JAHRHZ010000034.1, read as the reverse complement.
GTAACTTTAATTTTACCTTCTAACATCTTCTGTGTGACATGTTGAGCAAATTGTCCAGTATTTCTCTCCTTTCTGTCTCCCTTTTCAAGTAAAGGAGTTACATTGGCTATCTTACAGTCTAGTGGGACTGACCTTGATCAAAGGAGTTTTGGAAAATTAAAGGCAACATGTCAGCAATCACATTTGCCACTTCTTGAAGACGCTAGGATGAAATCCATGAAGACCTGGGCACTTGTCAGCCTGCAGCTCCTACAATTTAGTCAGTTCCTCTTCTCTGGTGATGGAGATTTTCCTGAGTTCTGACCTGCTTTTCATGCCCTGATATATTTTTTTCTCTATCGTGAGAAGTATTGACTTTTAATTCATCTGTCATTTCTTTATTTTTCATCATTAACTTTCCAAACACATGCTCACTTTTTATTAACTTCTAAAATTATTTATATAATCTCTTCCTATCCATTTTATTTTTGGCTAATTTTCTTTTGTACTCAAATTTTTTCCTTTTTTCCTTTTTTTTGTATCTTCTGTCTAACTTGCCAGCTGTCTTTGTGTAGTGATATTTCTTTCCTTTAGGTTTGATACTGTCTTTAACATTTCTAGTTAACCATCAATGATGGGTCTGTAACTTGGAAATTTTCTCATAGAGAAAATATACAAAAAGCATGGAGTTTTAAAAAGTTCACTCATGGGTTGTGGGCTTTGCTGGCTAGGCCAGCATTTATAGGGCAGTTAAGAGTCAACCACATTGCTATGGTTCTGGAGTCACAAATCTCCAGACCAGGTAAGGATGACCAATTTCCTTCCCTCCCTGAAGGACAAAGTGCAATAATCATTACATGGTCATTGCATTGTTACATGTTCTCAATTTGGCTAGCTTTACTTCAATTTCAGATTTTATTGAATTCAATTTGACTATCTTGTAGGATTTGAGCCCTTGTCCCCAGGACATTATCCTGGGGTTTTGGATTACTAATCCAGTGATATTACCACTATGCCACCACCTCCACTATTCTGAACCTGCATCACGACTAACCGATCCTTTAACTTAATTTAGCAATTCACTCTGATCAGCTCTGCTTGCATGCCCTCGCAGTTGTCCTTTAAATTTAAAAAAGAAATAGTTTCAGTAAAATTCCTCTGACTTTAAAACTGAATGTAAAATGTTATGGTTGCTGCTGTCTATGGGTACCTGCACCACGAGATAGTTAGTTAATCCTGTTTTAGTGTACAATACTAGGTTGAGTATCACCTCCTCTCTGGTTAGCATGAGAATGTGCTGTTTTGAGAAACTACCTTGAAAACATTGCATGGACTCCTCATTAGACTACTTCTGCCATTTAACTTTTCTAGTAAAGGTATTGATTAAAATCACCATGACTATCATCATGTGATTATCGTTGGGAGTCTGTAGACCACTCCCAGTGGTGACTTTTTGTTTTCATTTTTTTCACATTTCAAACTAAAGGATTTGCACACCTTGGTTTTGTAAACTTAGGTCATCTCTGCCTATTGTGCTAATACAGTTATTAAGTAACTGAGTCACGCTTTCACCTTTTACTACTTTCCCATTATTTCTGTATGTCCTGCATCTGTTGATTTCAGGTCTCAATCCATGTCATCCTGCAACCATGTCTTTATAATGGCTGCCAGATTGTACTTATTCATTTCAGTTGGCACAAAAGAGAACCTACCTGAATATTTATCCATTCTTGAACGTCCCACAGTCCTGCTGATACATCCAGTTCTTTCTCAAGCAGGTGAAGTGTTATCGCCTGCATTCTTCATTCTGGAAATCCTTTGCAAAAATTTGATCACTGGTTATATGAGAATCATACCACATAAGATTGGATTGATAGCAGTATTGTGCTAATTTTACCTGTGTTCCCCTGCTATCTTATCACAATTTAATTGAAAGTAATAAATTGCATTTGCATGTGCAACTCTGTAAAATCATTTCTCAGATGTTTTCTTCAAGCTGAAAATCGTAGATTTCTCCAGTCCTTTCCAGTATATCTCACTTGGAAGTTTTGTGATGCTTCTTTCTACCTCAATTGCATGATGTCATCCTGATGTTTTAAAAAGATATTCCTTCAGGTGTGGGCAGAACTGGTTAGATGAGCATTTAGTGCCCTTCCCAAAACCACCTTGATCTGCTGTTCTGCAGTGAGGGAGGTTGATACACTAACACTGCTGTTAGAAGTATAGTAGTCAGGCTGCAGCCCAAGCAGTCAACCAAGTCACACGTTTTGTTCATTAAAGTTTGGCATTGCACAGTCTACCCTTAAATCATACTACCCTGAATAATTTTAGCCTTGTCTTCAAATCTGGACTCTAACTCAATGTAACATGTTTGAGGTCTTGATACAAATTAGGAATTGTTCTCTTCAGACTTCAGTCTTTCAAATTCAAATCTATTACCAACCATGGTATTATCAAATAACAAATAAACATTAATAATTCATGGACTTGTCGACTGATCTGATCTCAGAGTTTGCGAAGTCCATATCTATATCAGCTATCACTGATTCACTGAATGTAAATTTTAAGTTGCTGACACATGCTGTGTAATAATTTTATAAAGTCATTTAAATGCAACTGAGCCATTAAACCGTTGCCCTGATCTAACAAATGTAATATTTCAATGTTTAGTGATCTATGATCCATTCTTCTTGTAGTGTGTTCAGTTTCCCGACAAATGTTCTTTGAACAATTTTTACCAGTAACATCTCTCTTGAGTGAGACTAATATTGAGTTCATGCTTACAAGTCCAAAGATTTTGGGCTAGTGGCATCTGTTATGATTGACTTTGGAAAAGTTATTACAGTGAAGTATGTTCAAGGTGAGTGTAGCAATTAAAACTCCACTCTGTTTACATCTTCAAACCATCATATGGACCCAAGTGATTTGGTTGAATATTGTGCCTTTTATTTGTTCTCAGAATGTGGGAAATGCTTACAAGGCCATTCAGTCAGTTATGTAGTACAGGACTAGAGTTGTATGACGGAGACTATGGAAGATTGTCTGAGGCCTGTTCTTAAGTAATTGGATTTTTATCCATGTTTGAACAAGGCTGAAATGAATTCAGGAGCTGAGTGGTCCAGGAAGAACCCAAACTGGGCGTCAGTGAGTAGGTTACTTTATTACTAAGCAGGTGCTGTTTGATCGCACTGTTGAGACTTCATCTGATGAAAGGGGCAATGCTTGAAAGCTTGTGATTCCAAATAAACTTGTTGGACTGTAACCCACCATCGTCTGACTTCTGACCTTGTCTCCCCCAGTCCAACACTGGCACCTGCACATGATGACACCTTTCTTCATTTAACTGAGGAGTTGCTGTTGTGCATGTTATAGATGGTACACACTGTTGGCACTTTGCGTCAGTAGTGGAGGGAGTGAATGTTTAATTGGTAATCGTCAACTTTTGATCTGTACTATCAATTTTTAAGAGAGAAACCCTGAAGAGTTCAGCCTGTTAAGTAAGTATAATTGGGATTTTAATGATATACTAAGTTATAATCAGTGCCAAAGACTTTCCCTAGTCCCAGGAAATGAACATTGTGGTAAAGATCTTACCAGAATTGAAAAAAATAATATTCTACTCTAAGGTTTACAACGCATGAAGGATAATAATTGCTTCATAGTTTGCTATATGTGGGAATTCTTTAATGATTGACTTACCTTGTTTGATGTCATCATTGTTGCTGGGCCCCTGGAGATGTCCTTGAATTAGTACAAGATTCAAATTACTATCAGGAAAGCTAGAAATCACGCCATACAGCTCTCTGCATCATTGTGGAAAGCTTCCTTTGAGGTAATTGGCAAATTGTGGTTTATTTGCTAAAATCAAAATCCACGCGATTGTTTTCAAACACGTATATCTATTTGTTTAGCATTCAAAAGATTTGCCTTTAACAAAAAATAAGTAAATTATGTAAGAGCATCCAAGGCTCAAATAATTCAGCTTCACATCTGTTTTGCTGAACTTTATCTAGTATTTAGCATGTGAAAAATATTAGTTTTATTTCATTCAAAATATTTTGTGCTTGTAGATTTGGCAGTCGCCCATACAGCTGAATTAGCAAAGGAGGCTTCAGTCTCTGAAAAAGCGGTTCAGCAGCATGAGTGTCTATCTCCAGTGACAGATGTTCAAGAGCTTGAAGCAACTGAAAGCAAACCTGAAACACTAGAGCAACCTCAGCTGGATGAGGAAATACAAAATTTGGAAGTTGTTGAAGGATCAGTGCTTGTGAAAGAAGAGCATCCGTTGTGTGAGAACAAGTCAGAACTAATGGAGGTTTCTGTCCTAGAAGTGTCTCATAATGAGCTCATACAAGAAGCTACACTGATTAAGGAGAGTCCAGGAATTCTATTACAAGATAATGTGACACTGAAGAACGAAAGAAAAGTTTCTGAAGCATGTTTCAGTAGCAGCATTTCTGAGGCTGAAAAAGCTCCCAGTGAAAGTATACCAGATATGGGTTTACCTGTTGAAAGCAATACTGTCAAAATCTTTGGAGAAACCAGCAATAACTACACACAGAACGACAAGTCAAGCATTTCTTCCCATTTTGTGACAGTTTCAGTTGGAGTTTCGCCTGTAACAGATGTGTCTTGCACTTCAGCTGCAGGCACTTTCTCAGGAATTCCTGCATCAACGTTCGTACCCATAGTTCCAAAAATAGGCATGGGAAAGCCAGCTATTACCAAAAGGAAGTTTTCTCCAGGAAGACCTAGAATGAGACAGGTAAACTTTGGTCTTTAATCAGTTAAGTGTATACAAAGTTTGAACATGACAGTTTGTCCAATGAGTGTGATTGGAAAATTGCTCCATAATTTCTCTATTTTGTGTTATGAAGTTGCAAGGTGCATCAAGAAATAATGACAAAGAACACAGGGTCTAGAAGGCGACAACAAACAAACATCAATATTTCTTTTCTGTTGCATTTTCTATGCTATAATTAACAGATTTTAATCGTAATATAATTTCAATAATGTAAACTATATAGAGTTCTTCGTGGTAACCTCAGCTGGTGCAGCTATTGAACCTGTGCTGTTGGCATCACTTTGCAGTACAAACCAGCATTCAGCCAACTGAGCTAGCCAATCATCTAGACAGTTGTTTATTTATTGAAAGCATCAAATGCAAAAGATGGGATTTGTTAACCTCCACATGAACTTGAGAATTTGTTTCTGCCAAACCTGTGCACAGAACTCTATTCAGTACCTTTTTGGTCTTGTGTTTTAGAAGTCTTGAGGTGCAAATTCATTAAAATTAATTACATTTTAGTATCCCATTAGCGTTTGGCAGTTACGCAAATATAATGTTAAGTACAGATGAATATTTTGAATTGCATTACAACATCTTGAAGATAAAATTAAGTTTGTGAAAACCTGAAAGCAAAGAATATGGAAACTTCATCTACGGTAGAGGCACGTGCTTTCTTTTTCAGCACATATCAAGTGCCGAGTAAATCTATTAAGTGTTTACTCCGAGTTTGCTAAGAGTACACGTTCTATCTATTGACAGTTGTTATAAAGAAAATCTAACCAAAGAGAGAATACTACTTCAAGGCTTGAAATTAATTTAATCATGAGAAACCATCTGTATTTTGCGTCTAGCTTAATGTTGTTTTCAGGAGACCGAAGATGTCATTGCTGCTATGTCTTGTTCCTTCCAATTTGCATACTGCTGTGTAGTTGCGCAGATGTGTTTTGAGTCTCTGTGCAGTGTTTTATTTCTGTGAAGGGATATGGTACTGATCCTAATATAGTGAATAATATGTAAAGTTTTTTGGTCCTTGTGATTCATTTTCAAATTCATGTTTTCCAACTAATTTTAGCATTTTATATATAAAATACATAGTGCATTAAAACTGTTATGTTAGCTTGTATGCTGAGATTTGATTCATCCCCCTACACCCCGGCTTGCACGTGTGCACACACACCTGACCACCAACCAGCAGTCATCCGAATTTGGTAATTTGTTCAGCAGGGGAGTAGGTAAACTGTTTTGGATTTTTCTTTTGTCTTCTGTTGAGAATATATTTTGTTGAACTGTGAAGTGTTTGCAGTGGGCAACCGTTGTACTTTTAGATTGCATCCTGCACTGCAGACACTTCCAAGAGAGCATTTATTATTGGTTATTTGCATATTGCAAGTAATTGTCCTGTGCGCTGTAAGAAATCAGAATAAGATTGAGGATTAAAATTGCATTTTAGGTAACCTGACAAAATTTTAAAGGGCAAATAAGAGTAGTTACAACTTTAGGGTTTTGGGATATTCAAATTTATTTTTGGCTTCTCCTGGATCAGATTCTATAACAATGGAAAGCTGCCAAAGTGAAATTTGTTCAGACTTCACTGTATGGGTTATGAGTATTTTCATCAGTGTGCTGTCTCTAAGTATACAGAAATATATCTTCTTGCTCTCGTATACTAATGGAAAGAGCAAAAGCAATGATTGTATTTTTAGGAATTTCAATTGGTTCAGCCCAGACATTTTTGAAGTTTAGGTCTTGTGACTTTTATGTCTCACTAATCTGAGTATGTGTTGGTTACTGAATGTCCCAGCATGCACATTAAGATTCATGGGTTTTTTTGTAAGTACAAATAATAATTCTTCTTTCTGTGGAAAGGTTGTTGTGTTGTTCTTATATTAAAAGACGTTTTTGCATATTTTAAAAGCATTAGATCTATTTTTACATTGCTCTTTTTTTCTAATTTAAAGTGTAAACCAGAGCCCTAGAGTCAGAAAGATTTAATTATTATTCTAAAATAGTAACATTTTTCTGAGGCAAATATAATTTTGACTAGTCTTTTATGTAGGTAGGTAGAAGCTAATTGCATACACCTGTGTTTGTTGTGAATCCTCATGTAAATGTTTACAACTTATCATACTTGTATAGGTAGCTTTTTGGCAACAACCTCTTAAAGGCACTATCGCCATACTTTAAAAAATGCAATCAACAAACATGCTGCTATTGGTCATGAAGTTGGGAATTTTGGATGCGGTCACTGCTGTTTGGTTAAAACAGGCAGTAGACTAGTCTGGGAGTGTATAATGATGATTGTGACAAGCCAAAAGCCAAATAGTTTCCTTTGGTGACATGAAATACTGTGAACAAGGAATATCAAATGTTCTAATTTAGTTCTGGGTTTGTTGTATTAAGAGGAGGAGAAAAATCTGCAAATAGCTGGAGATATTCCAAGTTCAAGATTTCTGAACTGGAGCTACTCTGGCACTTCAGAGAGGTCAAGAGTTTCATTTGAAAGGTTCTAGGAGATAACTACCCCGCAGGCAGTAAGAGTTCAGGATAGTTGTGTGGCCATCAGAAAGACAAAGACAGGCAGAAGATATAAAAGTTTTGAGTCCATGTACAAATACATTAGAGAAGAGCCTCTTCCCCACTGTTACCAGATATTTGAATGGACCTCAGAAATGAAAATTCTGATCTGCGCTGCCCCGCCCCTCGCCCCCCTTGCGCGTTCAGGATAGCTGTGTGGCCATCAGAAAGACAAAGAGATTGGAAGTACAGCAGTCTTGAGTGTATGTTACAATCAGCAGTTACTCAGTATTAAGCAACTGTTGGGAGTAACAACCCTAAAAGGCTGCCAACCAGACCATGGTACCAAGGGGACAGAAAGGTAAAAATGTGGTGTCATCAGACGCCGTATGGTATGTGGCCTCCCTGGTGCCAAAGCAAAAGACACCATTGAGTGCCTGCAGAATATTCATCTAAAATGAATGGAGGGAGCTGCAAATTATGGTACATGTTGGTACCAGCATCATAGAACAGGATCAATTTCTGCCATCGGATTTTCAGAAGCTTAAGGTAGTAATCTTGCAATTGCTGCCAGTACCAATCACTGTCAGCAAAGGTCAGTGGATGGCTTGAAGCATGATACATAAGGGGACGGCTTCAGATACTGCAACATGTTAAAATTGATATGGTGGTGATATTAAATAGGCCGTCTGTACTTGAGTGTTGATAAGGCACCAAAACTAGATGGAATGCAGCCAAAGAGACTGTGTGGATGGGAGCAAGAGTGGAAATTGTTGGGACACCAACTGTAATTTTCCTGTTTTCTTTAGATACAGGAGTGATTGCAGAGGGCTTGATGACTTAAATGCAACACCAGTGTAAATTTAACTACAGGCGAGCCAGCTTTAACCTCTGGTGCAGAAGCTTCCAGTAATCATAACTTAGGACAGCATTAATAATCACTTGGCCAATTGTGGGTGAATTGAGGAAAGTCAGTTTGGACTTGAGAAAATTGTGTTCGATGAACTTGCTGGGGATTTTTGATGAGGCAACAGAGAATGCTGTTGATATTACTGTACAGGATTCTAGATGACAACTGATAAAGTTCTGTGCAGCAGACTTTATGACTAAATGTTGGAGCTCACTGAATAAAAGGGGGCTGTAGCAACATGAGAGACAAAACTAGCAGAGTGGCAGAAAAGAGAGTGATGGTCAGTGGATGTTTTTCAAGCTTGAGGCTCTTCGCCAGAGGTCAGTGTTGGGATCCTTGCTTTTCATAATACATTTTAATGATCTAGACCTTGTTGTAAAGGGCACTAATTCAGAATTTGAGACCAGTATGAAAATTAGAAGCATTGTGAACTGTGGGGGAAAAGTTTTGAACGGACATGGTCAGATAGTGGAATAGCAGCCAAAGTGGCACATGACACTTTTCTGCGTTAAATTTCGTTTGATACATAGAACTTTGAACATAGAACAGTACAGCACAGTACAAGCCCTTCGGCCCACGATGTTGTGCTGAACTTTTACCCTAATCCTTAGTCTGTCTAACCTCCGCCCCTACCTTATACTAACATCCATATGCCTATCTAACAGCAGCTTAAATGCCCCTAATGAGGCCGACTCCACTACCCTCTCCGGCAATGCATTCCGCGCCCCGACCACTCTGAGTAAAGAATCTACTTCTGATGTCTTCCCTATATTTACCTCCACTCACTTTAAAACTATACCCCCTCGTAATAGCTCCCTCCATCCTAATAAGTCGTCTCTGGCTGTCAACTCTATCTATACCTCTGATCGTTTTGTACACCTCAAATCATGTACATCTGTACATCATGGTAGGAAGAACATGGAGTATAAACTAAAGTGGTACAGTTGTAAATGACCCACAGGAATAGAGCAACCTGGATACTTAAGTCATTGGAAGTGGCAAGACAGATTGAGAGAATGCTTAATAAAGTGTATGGTTTCCTGGGCTTTATTAATGGGGCATTAGTAGGAGCAAGGAAATTATATTACACTTCTACAGAAAGTAGACTCCACCTCACCCTGAGTATTGTGCCGACTCTGAGCACCACACTTTAGGAAAGATGTGAAGGCATTAGAGTGCAGAAGGTTCACGAATGGTTCCAGGAACATGCAGCAGCAATTACATAGACTGGAGAGTTTGGAACTGCTTTGCTGGCAGAATAAAAAGTTGAGATGACATTTGATAGAGGTATTCGGAAATACCATGGGTTTGCAGACAGGTAGATGGAAGGATCAAGAGCAAACGAGCACAGTGAGTGGTTAGGATTTGGAATGCAGTGCCCAAAGTGTGGTGAAAACTGGTTCACTTCAGATACCCAGCGTGGGGATTGGATTGTTTTCTGAAAAAGTAGAACCTGCAGGACTATGGGGAGAAGATGGAATAATAGCACCAAGCAAATTGTTCGAACAGAGAGCCAGCGTGACATAAATAGCTTCTTTGTGTGCATGTACCCATTCTGTGATCTTAGTGTTTGGATTGAATTTCTTCTTCAATGTGCATTTTTGAGGGGAGAAAAAAAGTGTATAGAAAGGGGGAATAGCAGCTGGACAGGAGAAAGCCAGAGCCCTAGGTCCAGGTGTATGCAGACTAGGAGCTATAAAAAATGATCTATGTAATTGGCAGAGTTCTTAAGAGTACCTTTTTAGGAATCTGCTGAGATGAGGAGAAATTTGTTCAGCAATAGTTAACCTGTGGAACTCGATGCTGCAGAGGGCTGTGGAGGCGAAGTCATTGAATGTTTAATGACATAGCTTCTTGATTGGTAAGGCAATCAAAAGTTCTGGGGAGAAGGCAGGAGAATGGAGTTGAGAAACTTATTAGCCGTGATCAAATGACAGAGCAGACTCGATTTGCCGAATGGCTTTAATTCTGCTTGTACATCTTAGTCATCTGGTCTTACACCTCCCTGGTTCATTTTCCTGAATTCTGTATTTCAGTGGAATAAACATCACTGCCTTTGTCATTTAGATTTTAACTTTCTCTTGTACTGTCCATTGCCACTCGCCGTGGACTGCATTTTATTGCCCTGTGCTCAGCTATCTTGAGGTTGTAGTGGACTTACTCTTTGAACCACTGGTTAACTCTCTAACCAGGAAGGCTTATCACTCAATCTGTTGAGCATCTCTGTAATTGTTAAGCATTGTTCACGCTGAGCTAATAGCAGGCAGGGAGGAGTGAAAACTGTTTTTCATGCCTTGGAGTCTGTGCATTTTCATCATCTTCACAAAAAAACCACAGGGTCATGAATACAGCCCAGTCATTCTCTCAAACCAGCCTTCCATCTATATTTTCCACTGCCTAAGGAAAGCAAGCAGTATAATCAAAAGACTCCTCCCACACTGGTTAATACTGTTTTCTATCCTCTTCCATCAGGCAGAAGATATAAAAGTTTTGAGTCCATGTACAAATACATTAGAGAAGAGCCTCTTCCCCACTGTTACCAGATATTTGAATGGACCTCAGAAATGAAAATTCTGATCTGCGCTGCCCCGCCCCTCGCCCCCCTTGCGCGTGCTGCCCCGCCCCTTGCCCGCCGCGTGCTGCCCCGCCCCTTGCCCGCCGCACGCTTGCCCGCCGCGCGCTGCCCCGCCCCTCGCCCCCCCTCGCGTGTGCTGCCCTGCCCCGCCTCTCTCTCTCTCAAGTTTGTCCTCCAAACTTGGTGTTCCACTGATAGTGCTGACCTACTCAAGTTTTTTGTGTCTTTTAATACTGCAGAACTAATTTTGCATCTGGTTATCATCTTTCATTTGGGCAGCAACACCACCATTTTGTTTCAAAACTACCTTGTAGAGCATACTGCTGAGTTGATGTGATTGAGAGGTCATATTCCCTCATAAACAACAAAAAAATTGAATTAATGAAAGAATATTAGCAAATCCCATAAAATTAAAGATCCTTTCAGCGTTGAGAGGTTTTGTGTATCACCAGCGCTCAACTGCAGCATTATTATAAATGACTGCAAAATACTGTGACATAATTATTCCACACATATGAAGTAAACAATTAGGTACATGTACATAGTCTAAAAATTTTCCAGGCATCCAAATTCCTACATTTGATCATATTTTAGTCCATTATCCACAGTTCTCATTGAATTGATGAGGCACTCAATTGGGTGAGACATCAAGAGAAATAACCTCTGAGAAATTGGCAGAAAGAATTCATGGTCCAAATGGTGCACTGCTGCTCGGGTTGGTGATTTCAATTTATCCCACATGTTTATGTAAATTCAACTCTCAAACCATGTTTGTAATGTAAATGGTGCTTTTGCACAAAGTCTCAGTCATACTGTTCAGATGAGGAGATGCACTGAAAGATAGTAGGAGAGAGAAACCTTGGTTGAGATAACAAGGTGTAGAGCTGGATGAACACAGCAGGCCAAGCAGCATCAGAGGAGCAGGAAGGCTGACGTTTCGGGCTTAGACCCTCCTTCAGAATTTGGTTATGCATAGACAAAACATAGCTTGTGTCTATTAGCAACTGATTAGTTTTTAATTTCTTTAAGATCAAGGCTCTTTGACATTAGCATCAATTTATTTATTTTCCATGAAGTATAATGTTAAAGAGCAGTCATGTGAACAGGGCATCTGTCAGTTGTCCTTTTGAATGACCTCCTTGATTAGAAAGGTGATACTTAGTTATTTTTATTTAGTTGATTTTGTCTTGATGCATATGATAGGTCAAGGAGCTGCTTTTTTATTATTTTGTAGATGTCTCTGTTTCTCTTCAAAAATATTTTGTGAATTATCGAATGCGTCCTCCGTCTCTTGTTTTATTTCATGGTTGGGTAGAGTGGTAAATATGACTATGAACCAAAAACCTGTAATGCACTGTGTAGTTGTAAATTAGAAATGTCTCTGCCTTCTGCTTCATGTGTTCACAATCAAAATGGCATTCCAGCCAAAAGATCTTCCACCTTTTTATAATTTAAACTATAGTTCTAAATTGGGCGAGTGAGGTTCAAGATGTAGAAAAGTCTGGAAGTACACAACTGATTGAAAAGCAGGTTGATGTCTCTGATGAAGATTCTTCACTGATTTGTTTTTCAAAAGTCTTAACTGCTCAATGTAGACTGGCATTTTCATTTTTATTTTAGATTATCGGCAATTGTCTCTTTTAACAATTATTTTTAAAGTTATTGACAGTGATGAAACCATAGAAATTCTAGATTAAGAAATGCGGCTCCACTAAATTTACATTTGCTCATTTTTATGTAGAAAATGGACTGATTAGGACAGAACTGTTATAATTTTATCTACATGCATCTCTCCTCTGGCGAATTGATTTTGTTTTTTAAGAAAGTTCATTGAAAGTGGCAGTTTTAGTTTCTTAACCTCATACACGTCTTTTATCACGGTTTTGATTTTGCAATTTATTTATTAAAAACCTCATAGCTTCCAAGAAAGAATTTTGTCCTAAGCTTTCTTCTTTTTGTTGCATTTTAGTATCATGTTTAGTAGTTAAGTTTATTTTGCTGGGGATTTCCCCAATTACATCTTTTTTCACCTACCATATCCTAGGGCATGTGGGCGACAAATGCCATGAGTTCCCCTTCCTGGTCTACAGGCAGTTATGAATTTCGGGAGAGTATGGTAAAAACAAAGCAACCTCAGAGCACCATTTGGAACATCAAAGTGGTAATTCATATTATTTCAGATTTATATTCCTTTACCGTTTTCATTTAGCTTGGGTCTTTCTGTTGTATCTGATAAGGCAGTAGTTTGTTTTCTTGTATTCATTCAGCCATCTCATATGACATGTATTGTAGCCACTCTGCATTGGAGAAGTTGATTTTTCCTTCAAAAAGTAGTGCTGCTTTGGACAGATGATCTGTTTGCTCCCTGCCTCTCCTCATTTCCCCTCCTCCGCAATAAAAGGAACAGTTCTGTATATAATGCAATACAGGTTGTGGAATCAATGCTCCTGTTGTAGCTTTTTCACCCAAACCACATTTGTTTCAAGCACAGCTTTTGTTGGGATTTTGAAATTTTCAAATATTGCTTCTTGAACCATACTGCCAATTCTTGTTTGCCAGTTGACGACAGTATACTGATTCAGGTTTACACCCTTGAAAGGGTTAATTTTCCACTGTTGACTTTTCATCATTTGGTCCTGGAATATTCTCAATATTCATTTCATACAGTACATTTCATTTAGAAAAGTCAGGTGAAACTTCTATGTGGTTAATGCAGTTCCCAAGCACTGGATGAAGTAGACTGTATGGAGTCAACGGCAGTAAAACAGACCATAAACCTAACTTGTCTATTCATGTTCATACACATGAGGCTCCTTCCAGCATTCCTCATCTAACCCTGTAAGTGCAACCTCTGTCCCTTTCTCCCTCGTGCTTATCTAGCTTCCCCTTAAATGGAGCAATATTACATCCTTCGCTGTTCCTTATGGTCCTGAGGAATTCAATCAGGGATTTAACCATATTTCTTTTCAAGCCAGGTTAGTGTTTTGCACTTTCTTCCCACTGTCCCAAGTAGAGTAGTTTCTCCTGGGTTTGTTTTTGGGTTTATGAATGGTTTTTAAATGTGTTACCTCTGGGTTTGGACAGTCATTCATGTAGAAATATTTTCTTGACATATAACTATTATTGTCTCAAAGACTTCTACCAGGCAGTCTTTCTCACATCACCTTTAGTCTATTAATCAGACTGGTTGAAATATCTTTATCCTGTGGCACTAAATTGTCCTTTGAAATCTGTGTCAGTTCTCCAAGATCCTTTCCAGACCAGTACCTGTTAATACTGTATGTTGTATCGTATAAACTGTAACTTTCATAAGTTTGAAATTGCTCCCAAGTTCAGTTTGTTACAGCCTTATTTGCTGAATACCTACCGTAAGTGTTAGGATATCTAAATTAAATTCTCTGTGCAGAGAAAGAACTCTTGTTGCAATTTTACCATGAATTCCAGCTCCAATTCAGGTAGGGAATTGGACTAAAGCGTATAGTGTCACAGGCTAGATGAATCCAACATAGAATCTACTTGGAATTCAAGCTCATCTATTGGTATTCATCCATGATAAGAAGCATGGTCCATGTGAACAAGACCTGAGCAGATTAAGACGAAGTCCAACTGAGTTACTGACTATACTCTTGGAAATGTTATGCAAAGAGGTATCTTAACTGGGGCTTGCTGCACGATTAAAACTCTCCAGAGTGAGAGGTGAGTGGAAGAGAATAAAAGGCATGATTGAGAAGCTTACCTGCACTGTGACCAGCGGTGGAGTAATATCACAAATCATAACATGATGTGAGTGCTGGAAAAAAAGTTAATTGGTAAATATTCCTAGTCTTTAAAGTAAAAATAAGGTCTTCAGGTTGTGTTTAAGTCTCCAGTGTTTTTCTTTCTACTTAAAAGTAACTGCTTTATTATTATGTTGATATTGGTGATTTTTTTTCTTTTTAATTTCATGAAAACAATATATCATTAGTGAAGTGTAAAGAGCAGGGAATTTAGAGTCATTAATTTATAAGTTAACTCAAACAGAACAGTGATGTGATGCTGCTGTATCATGTGGAATCTGATGGCCACTGATGTGCTCTAGAACAAATGCAACTGGAACAAGAGTTTGCAGCTCAAGGAACTTAAGATTCAAGCTAGAGCCAGCTCTGCAGACATTGCACCACATTAGGGAAGGGGCAAGTTACCTGGACACTTTGCTCTAGCAGGCAGTCACACCCCCTCCGACTGCGTAATTCAGTTTTGGTCTGTGATCAGAGAAAGGACAGTGTGACTGCAGCTGAGGCTGTTATGTAGACCCAGGAGTTATAATTGAGTAGCCTTGGCTCCTGCAATTGTTCATTAGTTGTGAGGTCCTTGCGACCTGTGGGGACTGCAGTGAGATTGAGCAAACTGACCATAACACCTTGGCAGAGGGAGTCATTAAAGTGTGGGGTGGAAATAGGGATGTAATTTTGGTAGGCACTGTATAATTAGAAGGATAGATAATGTTCTGTGGACTTGTCAGCAGGAGTCACAAAGGATGTTGTCAGGGTTAAGAACATCTTGGAGCTGAAGAAGAATTTGGAAAGGGAGGAAGGGATCAGAGAATCATACAGTGCAGAAGAGGCCCTTCAGCCCATCAAGTCTGAATTGTCACACAAGAAACACCTGACTTACAACCTAATCCTTTATACCAGCAGTCAGCACATAGATTTGAATGTTATGATGTGCCAAATGGTCATCCAGGTGCTTTTTAAAGAATGTGAGACCACTTGCCTCTATCACCCTCCCTGGCAGCACTTTCCAGACATCAGCACCCGATGGGTTAAAAAAAAAAAGGTTTTCCTGACGGCCCCCCGAAACCTCCTGACTCTCATATTAAACCTGTGTTCCCTTGTGTCTGATACTTCAACTAATGGGAACAACTGCTCCTTAGCCAGTCATACCCCTCATAATCGTGTACACCTCAATCAGATTGCCCCTTAGTCTTCTCTGATCCAACAGAAACAACCAAAGCCTGTCGAACCTTTGCTTATAAGTTGAATTTTCCATCCCAGGCAGTATCTTGGTGAATCTCCTCTGCATTCCTCCAGTACAATTACATCCTTCCAGTAATGTGGCAACCAGAACTACACGCATTACTGTCATCATGATCGCACCAAAGTGCTATGCAACAGCAACATGACTTCTGCTTTTGTAATCTAGATCTCAATTGATATAGGTGTGTTCCATATGCCTTTTTACCACCTTGCTAACATGCCCTGCTGCCTTAAGAGATCTATGGACAAACAGTCCAAGGTCCCTTTGTTCCACAAACTTCGTTGTGTCACACCATTCATTGAATACTTCCTTGTCAAATTATTCCTTCCTAATCTCATTTTTCAGGGTTAAATTCCATTTGCCACATATCTGCCTATTTGACCATCCCATTTACATAAGAACATAAGAAATAGGAGCAGGAATAGGGCACCCAGCCCATCGAGCTGGCTCTGCCATTCAGTAAGAACATGGCTGATCTTCTCGTGGACTCAACTCCACTTACCTGCCCGCTCATCGTAAACCTTAACCTTGCCTAGTGCCCCGTTTAACTTGTATGCCTTACTCTGTGCAAGTTTTTGTTTTCACCTATGAACTGTATGTCCTTGTTTATTATGATCTGCCTGTATGGCTTGCAAACAAAGCTTTTCGCTGTACTTGGGTACACGTGACAATAAATCAAATCAATTAATCGAGAATTTGCCCAGGTGAACAATACTGAAGCAGTCAATTCACTATGAACACAAGCCGATATCGATGCAAACAGTCTGAACTATATTAGGAAACAAATTAATTCCCTTATTGTTCAAAAATCTATCTTTGCCATAAAGACATTCAATAAGGAAGCCTCAACTGCTTCACTGGACAGAGAATTTCGTAAATTCACAACTCTTTGAGTGAAGAAGTTCTTCCTCAACGCAATCCTAAATCTGCTCCCCCTTATTTTGAGGCAGTGCCCCTTAGTTCTAGTTTCACCCGCCTATGGAAAGAACCTCCCTGCTTCTACCCTGTCTGTTCCCTTCTTAGTCATAGGGGACTTGACTGGGTAGATGTAGACAGTTTCTTTCTCCTTGTGGGAGAGTTTAGGACCAGAGGGCATCAGAATAAAACATTGCGCATTTAAAACACTATCTTCAGAAAAGAAATTCCTCAGTATCTATGAAATTCTTGACTACATAGGACTGTCGAGTCTGGCTTGTGAACATTTATTCAAGGTGGAAATGACAGATTAGTTCCCTTCCTGATGAACAAAAGTGATAAGGAAAAGGCAGAAAAGTAGATTTAAGGATTATTAGATCGGCAATGATCCCATTGGATGATGGAACACATTTGATGGGTTGAATGGCCTACTTCTGATCCTGCATCTTATGGTCTTAATTGCTAAAGTTCAGGGTTCCAAATCTGAACAAGTTGCTGAAGTGCATCTGTCCACCTGTATTTGTCCCATTTAACCCTGTGGAAATGATTATTCACTGCACTTTTGGCATAGTCGTAAGCACTGCAAGGTTTGCTTGAGCTACAGCTCTGATGAGTACAGAAAAGGGAATTGATTTGCAGTTAAGCCCTATCCCACTGACAGATGTTTCATTGCTGAAACATTTGTCTCTGTTGTTGTCGTACAGTATTTTTGGTACGTGAATGTCTCTTTCCCTTGACAATGATTATGGCTACTGTAGCACCCTGATGTGGAAATAACTTTCAATGAGAAAGCTACATGGAATCTTCCCAAACTCCAAGATGGCATTTTTTGTACCACCTCTTTCTTCATCCCTGATCAAGGTTTAGTGGAAAAATGTACTGCCCTGGGATAGTATTCTACATCACGGACTACAAAAATGTTAGGTTTGAATGTAAATCAAAATGGAATTTTGACCAGACTAATCAGAAGAACACCACATTTCACCTCATGTTTTCCAACGTTATACTCAGCCTGCCAATTTTTTGTGCTCACTCACTTAACCTAACTATATCCCTTTGCAGATTCCCTACCTCCTGATGACTTTCCCAGTTTACTTTTGTGTTACCAGAGCATTTAGTTACCACACTTTATGTCCTGTCATTGTTCTCGGAGCCAGTATGTCACAGTATTCAGTGTATTTGCACCGACGCTCAATGCAGTAGCTGAGGACAAGAAGGAATTCTATTCCAGACTTGACCGATCTCTCTCAGATCCCTGCAGTGGACAAACTAATTGTCCTTGGCAACTTCAACGCCAGGGTCGGTAAAAGTGGAACCTGTGGGATGATGTGATTGGGGAAAGAATGAGGAGGGAAGCAAAACTCCACACCCTTCTGACCAAATGCCACAAACACAACGTGCTCATCACCAACACACTTTTCAGCCACAGGGACAAATACAAGACAATGTAGCAGCACCAACGCTGTAAACTCTGGCACCTCTTTGACTATGTGATCATCATAGCGAGGGATTGGGAAGACGATAAAATCACCAGTGTCACGACAGGAGCCGACGACTGCTGAACGGACCATTGCCTGAGCCAAGCCAGAATTCACATAAATATAGTATCACTACAATGGAGACAATGCTGCAAAATGTTCAACATTTTGAGGTACTCAAAGACCTGGGAAAAATAGCCTCTCCACAAATCTAGCGACCCACGATGACATCGAGTTGCAGGACTCCAGCAGCCTCTGGTCCACCCTCAAGATCACCATCATCAGTGCCTGCAAAAACTCAGTCAATCATTCAACCAAGAAACACCAACACTGGAAAAGCTCAGCAGGTCCGGCAGCATCTATGAAGGAGAAAATATCAGAGTTAACTGAGTTCTGAGGAAGGGTCACTGGACCCAAAACGTTAACTCTGATTTCTTTCTTCACGGATGCTGACAGACCGATTTGAGCTTTTCCAGCAACTTCTGTTTTTGTCCCTGATTTATAGAATCTGCAGTTCTTTCAGTTTTTAGACACCAACATGGGTTGATCAGAATGATCAAGAGATCCAGGAACTGTTAAGCGGAAGATAAAACAACAACCACACTCGGATGAGAAAGACAGGCCTGCAGGCAACTGATAGCTGAGGTTCAACAACAAACCCGTGACATAAAGAACATGTGGTGAGTGCAGAAAGCACTGGGAGCACAACGAATGGCTGACAACCATGACATGTTGTCAAGACCACTTACGGACCATACACCCAAGGCCCCATCCCATTGCTGACCAAGGACGAAGTGACTCTTATCAAAGACCAAGAAGCCATCAAACAACGCTGGGGGGAGCACTTCAGAGTCCATCTCAACCAGGCCTCTGTCATTGATCTGAGCAACCTTGAACGCATCCAAACATGCTGCACCCCATGAGCTCGGCAACACCCCAGCCTTGCACAAAATAGAGACGGCCATCTGCCAGCTTAAGATCAACAGTTAGAGCAGATGGTATCCCTGCTGACGCATTGAAATGTGGAGGCAAAGAGCTCCTGCTGTAGCTACGTGCCGTTGTCCACCTTTATTTGGAAGGAGGAAAGAATCGCAGGAGAGCTCCGAGATGCCACAATTGTGAGCATTTTCAAAAAAAGTAACAAGTCTGACTGTGGTAACTACGGGGGAATTTCCCTGCTGTCAACTGTTGGAAAATTCATTGCCAAGGTCCTCATCTGCTCCAAGGATGAGACATTCCACTCCAGTACATCTCAAATGTCCTCATTCTTCAAGGACCGCAACTCCCCCCCCCCCCCCACAGTGGTCGAGAACGCCCTCGACCGTGTCTCCCGCGTTTCCCGGAACACATCCCTCACGCTCCGTCCCTGCAATAGTAACCAAAAAAGAATCCCCCTCGTCCTCGCATACCACCCCACCAACTTCCGGATACAACGCATCATCCTCCGACACTTCCGCCATCTGCAATCAGACCCCACCACCAAAGACATTTTTCCCTCCCCACCCTTATCTGCCTTCCGGAGGGACCACTCCCTCCGCGACTCCCTTGTCCGCTCCACACTCCCCTCCAGCCCCACCACACCCGGCACTTTTCCCTGTAACCGCAGGAAGTGCTACACCTGCCCCCACACCACCTCCCTCACCCCAATCCCAGGCCCCAAGAAGACTTTCCACATCAGGCAGATGTTCACCTGCACATCTGCCAATGTGGTATACTGCATCCGCTGTACCCGTTGTGGCTTCCTCTACATCGGGGAAACCAAGCGGAGGCTTGGGGACCGCTTTGCAGAACACCTGCGCTCAGTTCGCAACAAACAACTGCACCTCCCAGTCGC
>JAHRHZ010000034.1:9405544-9436281 GCA_024137785.1 Ginglymostoma cirratum | reverse complement strand
CCCCCTCTCTCCCTATTTATTTCAGAACCCTCTTCCCCTCCCCCATTTCTGATGAAGGGTTTAGGCCTGAAACGCCAAGTTTTCCTGCTCCTATGATGCTGCTTGACCTGCTGTGTTCATCCAGCCCCATGCTTGTTACCTCCTCAATTATCACCTCCCTGTTGCTGAGAAACTCCTCCCAGAATTGCAGTGTGGCTTTCGAATATGGAGGGACACAACGGGCTGCATGACAGCTGTGGGAGAAATGCAAAGATAAGAATGTACCCCTGTGCATGGTCGTCTTCGACCTTACAAAGTCCTTTGACACAGTCAGTCAGGAAGCATTGTGTCGTGTTGTTCTCCACTTTGGTTGCACCATGAAGTTTGTCACTATCCTTCGCCTGCTCCATGATGACATGGAAATCATAATGACAAATGGCTCCACCACCAACCCTTTCCTTGTTTGGACCGGTGTCAAACAGGGCTCTGTTATCACCCCTACAGTGTTCCTGATCTACCTCACTGCAGTGCCTCACTTCACTACCAAAAAGCTCCCTGCTCGAGTAGAGCCAACTTAGAGAATGAGTGGGAAATTATTCAGCCTCCTGTCACCTTCAAGCCAAAACTAAAGTCACCCCAACCAGTGTCGTTAAGCTGCAGGACACATGATGCTTGCTTATATGCAATCTGAGGATGTACTCCTGATCATCGCCAACACCTTTTGACAGAGGCATATGAGAGCCTCACTCTGAACATCCACAAGACTTGAGGCCCTCCACCAAGCTGGCCTGGCATTGTGGAGTGAACTCCTGATCATCAAGGTCCACAGGGAGTCCTTAGAGAATGTTGACAGTTTCCAATGCCTCCAAAGTGTCCGGTTAGCCAAAGCAGCTGTCGATGAATAGATCTTTCGGTCACCTGAGGACAACAACATCGGATCTGACATCAAGACCATGGTTTACAGAACTGTGGTGGTTCCTGCCCTCCTATATTGCTCTGAGACGTGACCTGACTACAGCAGACACCTCAAGGTGCTGGAGCAGTACCACCAACGCTGCCTGTGCAAGATCCTGCAAGGCTACAGTGAAGAAATTCATACCAACACCAGCATCCTTGACCAGGCCAGCATCCTCAGCATTGAGGTACTGATCACCCTTGATCAGCGGTGATGGGCTGGGCACATCATCCACATGACTGACAAGAGACTCCCCAATCAGGTGCTCTACTCCCAGCTTCAAAGTGGGGCCCAGATGGACAGAGGAACTGCTTCAGTGATACCCTAAAGGCCTCGCTGGCGAGGTGTGGCATTCTCACAGATACAGCATCCTGGAAGACATTGAGCCCCTCAAGACTTGCTGTCGGGAAGAAGCCAGGCAAAAGGACAGTGCTGCCACACCAAAGACCCACCCACTCTTTCCCACTACCACCTTCTACTCCAAGTGTAACAGAGCCTGCAGAAGCCACGTTGGTATGTACAGCCCCCTACAGACTCAGCCTGCGAGTGGAAGAGAGTCTTCATGATGATGAGATTATAAACAATGGTAGCACTTCAGTAGTTACATCCTACATCCCACTGTCAGTCTCCCGTTAGTTAACCAGTCCTTTATCCATGCCATTTAGTTACTGCCTCCAAAATGAGCTCTTATTTTGTATAATAACCTTTGATATGGCATTTTATCAACTGGAATTCCAAGTACATCTCATCCCTTTATTTATTCTGCTTTTTATTTCCTCAAATAACTCTTAAATTCACGAAATAGAATTTCAAAAGAATTTTGATTCTGCCTAATCTCATCATAATTTTCAAAATATTCTGCCACAAACCAACCTAGTTATAGAATCAAGCAATTACCTTTTTACTGGCCTACAATTTCCTGCTTTCTGCCTCTGACCTTACTTGAATAAAGGATGTTTTTCAATCTCCTGGGACCCTACCAGAATCTTGAGGAATTTTGTAAGGATATGTTCAGAGTCTCTATTTCTGCAGCCACTTCTTTTAAAACCTGAAATAGAGGCCATTTGGTCTTGGGGACTTGTCACAATATCAGTCTAATAGTTTTCCTAGCATCTTTTCCCTGGTTTTGGAAAAACTGCTTTTCCTTCCCCTTTACTCTTGTTGATTTTCAAGTATTTTTGGGAGGTTGCCTGAATCTTCTACAGTGAAAATGGCCACACAGTGCCTGTTCCTGCCTTTTCTTTGTTTTCCATTATTAATCCCAAGACTCCATCTCTGGATTAACAATTCAAACTTTAATTACTCATTCCCCTTTTTAATACTTAAGGAAACATAGAACAATACAGCGCAGAACAGGCCCTTCGGCCCTCAATGTTGTGCCGCTTTGTGAACTAATCTAAGCCCATCCCCCTACACTATCCCATCATCATCCATATGCTTATCCAAGGACTGTTTAAATGCCCGTAATGTGGCTGAGTTAACTACATTGGCAGGCAGGGCATTCCACGCCCTTACCACTCTCCGAGTAAAGAACCTGCCTCTGACATCTGTCTTAAATCTATCATCCCTCAATTTGCAGCTATGCCCCGTCGTACTAGCCGACGTCATCATCCTGGGAAAAAGACTCTCACTGTCCACCCTATCTAATCCTCTGATCATTTTGTAGGTCTCTATTAAATCCCCTCTTAGCCGCCTTCTTTCCAATGAGAACAGACCCAAGTCCCTCAGCCTTTCCTCATAAGATCTTCGCTCCAGACCAGGCAACATCCTGGTAAATCTCCTCTGCACCTTTTCCAATGCTTCCACATCCTTCCTGTAATGGGGCGACCAGAACTGTACACAATATTCCAAGTGAGGCCGCACTAGCGTTTTGTACAGGTGCAGCATGACATCACGGCTCCGGAACTCAATCCCTCTACCAATGACACCTAACACACCGTATGCCTTCTTAACAGCACTATCAACCTGGGTGGCAACTTTCAGGGATCTATGTACCTGGACACCAAGATCCCTCTGCACATCCACACTACCAAGAATCTTTCCATTGACCCAGTATTCTGCCTTCCTATTATTCTTCCCAAAGTGCATCACCTCACATTTATCTGCATTGAACTCCATTTGCCACCTTTCAGCCCAATCCTGCAGTTTATCCGAGCCTCCCTGCAACCTGCAACATTCTTCCACACTGTCCACCACTCCACCGACTTTAGTGTCATCTGCAAACTTACTAACCCATCCACCTCTGTCTGCGTCCAAGTCATTTATAAAAATGACAAACAGCAGTGGTCCCAAAACAGATCCTTGTGGCACACCACTCGTAACCGGACTCCAGGCTGAATATTTTCCATCAACCACCACTCTTTGCCTTCTTTCAGAAAGCCAGTTTCTAATCCAAAATCTAAACTTTTTTTTTTTTGGAGCTAGCTTACTCTCACCATCTAATCCCTCCTCCTTCATTCATTTTGAGTTGGTAATTGTGGTTTCTTAATCTGTTCAGTCTTCTGACCTGCCACTGATGTTCTCAAAATTGTACAGTAATTTTTCAATTTGTTACTATTCTTAATTTCTGTATTTAATTACGGATGGTACACTCTTCTCAAAATTTTTTCCACTGTGGTAAATCGTTGTGAACTATTTAATAATATCTTAAATGTCTGCCATTGCATTGCTACTGGGTTTTTTTTTAAAAAAACATAGTTCCCAGTTCATTCTGCATTCGTATCCATCATTTGAGTTTGTTGACTATAAAGATCTTGGTTCCTTATACCACTAGGCTGTGGTCTGTCACTGGTCTGTTAATCCAGAGACTCAGATAATGTTCTGGGGACCCAGCTTTGAATCCTGTCATGGCAGATGGTGGAATTTGAATTCTTAAAAAAAGAAATCTGGAATTGAGTCTACTGATAACCATGAATGAATCTGTCGTTGATTGTCAGAAAAACCCATCTGTTTTACTAATCCCCTTTAGGGAAGGAAACTGCCATTCTCACGGGGTCTCACCTACATATGACTCCAGGCCCACGACAATGTGGTTGACTCTTAACTGCTGTCTGGGCAATTAGCTTAGCCAGTGATGCCCTCATTCTTTGAATGAATAAAGAAAAAACAATGTATTTTTGGTGATGCAACTGATGTAGAGTGCTACTTTAGACTCTCAAAGAGACATTCTTTTTGGCCTTACCTACTGTCAAGTTTTCAATATCATTTAAAATCATTGTTCCAATTTTGATCATTAATACTATGTTCTGTGTTTTGAGGTATTCTCTTTGGCATTTATCTTCAGAAGAGCTCTGTTCTGTCAGTAAAGTTGCAGTTTATAATTCCATCCTGACCAGGCAGACAATATTGTCTGAATTTTCTCTTGTTTCAAGTCACAAACGGAAATACACTTTGAGGGAACCATGAGTATGCTAACTACATTGCTGGCCAGGATATAGAAAGTTTTTTGTATCTGAGGCTTTATGAGGAATTCCTGGTATCTGTTGTTTTCCTGGTTAGGAGTTACATCCGTGCTTTTTGTTACCTAATTCATAACTACTTAACGGAGCGCAGGAGAGTGTTGTACAAGGACAGCCAGGTCTCATTGCATGTGCCCCTCCCTCAATTTATAGCCATTCTGATAATCTGCCTTCCTGTTTTTGCTACCAAAATGGATGATCTCCCATTAATGAACATTACACTGCACCAGTCGTGCATTTTTCCACTCACTCTGCTTATCCATATTGCCCTGTAGCATTTCTGCATCCTCTTCACAGCTCACCCTCCCACCCAGCTTTGTGTCATCTGCAAATCTGGTGGTATTGCATTTAGTTCCCTCATCTAAATCATTACTATGCCAATATTTGGAGACTTAGTACTGATTCCTGTGGTATCTATTAATCACTGCTTGCCATTCAGAAAGAAACCCATTTCTTCCTACGCTTTGTTTTCTGTCTGCCAATCAGTTTTCTACCCATCTAAATACACTAGTCCCAAACCTACGCGTTTTAGTTTTACTAGTCCCTTAAGTGGGACTGTTGAAAACCTTCTGAAAGTCCAAATAAACAACATCCAGGGGCTTTCCCTTGTCATTCCTACTAGTTACATCCTCAAAAAATTTCAGTGTATTTGTCAAGTGTGATTTCACTTCTGTAATTCCAAATTGACCCTGACTGATCCTGTCACTATTTTCCAAATGCTCAGCTAATAATTGTTATAATGGACTCTGGCATTTTCCCGTGACTGACATCAGACTGAGTAGTCAATAATTCCCAGTTTTCTCTCTGCCTCCCTTCTTAAATGGAGGGATTACAATACCTGCCCTCCAATCTGCAGGAGCTGTTCCAGAATCTGTGGAATATTGGAAGATGACCACCAGTGCATCCACTTTTTCTATGGCCACTTCCTTAAGTGTTCTGGAATGTAGATGATCAGGGTCTAGAGACTTATCAGCATTCAATCCCCATCAATTTCCCTGCTAATACTGATTTCCTTCAGTTCCTTCTTCTTGCTAAACCCTGTGTTCCCAGACATTTCTAGTATGTTATCCGTGTTCTTCTTTGTGAACACAGAACCAAAGTATGTATTTAGTTGGTCAACCATTTCATTGTTCCCCGTTACAAGTTCCCTGATTTCTGACTATGAGACCTAGGTTCGGTGTGGACTTGTTGGGCCAAAGGGCCTGTTTCCACACTGTAGGGATTCTAATAGATTCTAATACTTGTCTCCACCAACCTTTTTCTCTTCATATTTTACAGAAATATGATCAGAGGTATAGATAGAGTGGACAGCCAGAGACTTTTCCCTAGGGTGGAGGTAGCTATTACGAGGGGGCGTAGTTTTAAAGTGAGTGGAGGTAGATATAGGGGAGACGTCAGAGGTAGGCTCTTCACTCAAGAGTGTGGTCGGGGTGTAGAATACGTTGCCAGAGAGGGTAGTGGAGTCGGCCTCATTAGGGGCATTTAAGTGGCTATTAGATAGGCATATGGATGATAGTATAAGGTAGGGATAGAGGTTAGATGGACCTTAGGATTAGGGTAAAAGTTCGGCACAACATTGTGGACCAAAGGGCTTGTACTGTGCTGTACTGTTCTATGCTCTATAAACTTTTACAGTATGTTTCCCACATGCTTACTCACTCGTGTTCTTTATTTTCTCCTTTTTAATCACCGTCCCTACAACCCCCCCCCCCCCAAAAAAAAAACTTGCTGAATTCTGAAATTCTCCCACTCCCAAGGTCTGTTCTTTTCAGGCCAATTAGACATGAGGTGAGATACACACTAGAGAATTCCTAGGCTCTGATTTACTCTTGCAGTCACAGTTTTATTGCTGCTGATTTTACTGAATTCAAATTTCACCATCTGCGGTGTAGGTAGGTAGGATTCTGATCCATTTTCCCAGTGCATTAGTCTGGGACTCTAATTCACTAATCCAATGCCATTTCCTTTACACCATCTCCTTCCCCGTGCTTCAGGCATGGAATAATCTATGTCTCCGTCTGAAGAGGTGCAAACAATCTCCACTGTGTCCTGGTCAATATCCTGCTCTGAATTGATACTTTAAAACAGTGCACTGTTTACTTTTTTACAATTGCAAAGAGCTTGATGTGTTTGTTTACGTAAGTGAATGAGTTTCTATAATAAGTAATGAGCTGTGAAGCAATTTAGAACGTAATAGAGTATTATGTAAATGCAAGTTCAGTGTACAAGATTGAAGCCTTTGTGCTGAAGCATTATAATCTCATTTGCTGGTAGGGGAGTTACATTTTGTAGAAGCACAAGGTAACAATGCAAACAGTGGAAATAGTGCACGGAAAATTAGCTCGGTTAGCCCTAACGTCACAAGGAGTTCAGACTTTTTCACCTTGCAGGAGGGAGGGGACTTCATAAGAGAGTTGAACAGAGAGGTTAATCCAGAAAGTGTTACATTATTGATGGAAACTAAATAGACAGTAAGTAGAAACAAGTAAAAAATATTTCAGAATTGTGTAAAAACACACCTCACACTGGGGTAATTCATAACACCATTCTGAGATAGATGCTTGAGGTAATATCTCTCAAATAATTTGCGAGTGCTAAATGAGACAATAAATTTCATAACCTTCGTAGAGATTTATAAAATTTATGTTGAATGGTCTCTTTCAACAGTGCTTAGCTATGTTATTATGTCTTCTATGTTTGATCCTTCAACTCCAGTAATGAAAAGCAATAAAATGCTGAGTGAAGTATTGGGGTTCTCCAGATTTGTAATTGTTGCAGCTAAAACTTGAAGACTTCACATTCAAATGAGTCATCTTGATGAACATTCTGTCCAGTTCCAGAAAGTAGGTTATGCTAAATGATTTTGCTGGGGATAACTACTTTCACGTTAGATATAGTTTGGACTGAAGTATTGGTTGACTCATTTTGAGTCTGTGCGCAGGTTACTTTTCAACATATAATGAAGATTATTGTCGAGGAAAGTGAAACTACAAAATGTCAGCCTGAAAATACCCTTGGCATGCAACAGTGTCTACTTTTTCATTATAATACTTTAAGAGGGTGAGAAATCATTTTGCCAGAAAATAAGTAGCAGAATTTCTTTCTTTGTGCTGTGATACCAGTTTTGACAGTTTGATTCTGTGACCTTCGCGTATTTCTAGTGGTGGAATCTAATTTTGTTTATTTGTTATTGTGATCGTTGGAATCCATCTAAGAATGAAGAATGTTATCCTGAAAATTATAATATGTAATATCTTTTCAAAGAGATTATGAGCAAAGCTATTTTACTGCGCCATTTTAAGACTGATTACAGATTTCACTGTGGAGGTATATTTAGATCCCTGTAGTCTGTACTTGCTGGGAATGAAACATCTGTGCAGGAACTTCTTTCTTATTCTTAAGTCCTGTCCTTACTTGCTGTCCAGTGATCAGTTTGAAGATGAGGACGTATTGAGCATGTTTGCTGTGCTTACCAAGAGCTTACCAGTTGTCTTGATTTTGTTGTCTGAACATGTAAAGTGAAGAATATGTATTTGCACAAGCTGCTAAACACTGAGATTTGTAGAGTTTTGCTTCACCCACCCCACCGACCAAAGATCTAGATAGTTTGTTGCAGGAGTGGAGGAACATATCATTTTCTTAAACAAAAGTCAGATGATGGCAGTAATGTTTTATTTTCAAGATTTAGTTTGTTAGTAACAAGCCCTTGTGGAGCAATTCATAATTTTTTTTTTTAATAGAACTTGTGTTTAGCATACAGGTCCTTGAAGCAGACTTTTAAGTTTCTTTTTCAGTGGAAATTCTTTATTTGGCAGTAACAGTGAGATTCTCACTCCTTGCATGTCATTCCTAATATCCTTCCAATTTATTGCTGATTCTTGGTGTTGCAGGTTAATATTTAATTTACAGATGAGGTCTATCAAAAAGATATAAAAACTGAACTGAGAACAGTGACTAATTTACAATGTGTTTGGAGGAAAATTGCATTATTTTGCCTGCTGACAGTAAATAAAGCTTTTAAAGTACACTACTCTTGGATTTGCTGTCTGTTTTATTAAAGATGTGTTCAAAGTATGAAATATATTCATGAAATTGGTAACAGTAAAAGTGGATAACAGCTTTTTTTCTTGATGGTTTTTAATAAAATGTTTGCTTAGTTATTTTCATCATTCTCTAATAACATGAGCCTTGCTGACAAGGCCGAAGTTTGGTGCCCATCCCTGATTGCTGTTAAACTGAATCGAGGGGAGTTGTTAGTGTAGTGGTAATGTCAGTAGACTGGTAACCCAGAAAACCAGGCTATTGTTTGAATCTCACCATGGCAGATGGTGACATTTGGAATAAAAACTAACCTGATTGTCAACTTTCATACAAGCTAATCCTGGTTTACTTGTCCTTTAGGGAAGGAAGTCTGGTATCCTTGCCTGATCTGGCCCACATGTGACTCATCATTGTGATTGGCTCTTAAGCACTGTCTGAGTAATTAGGGGTGGACAATAACTGCTGGCCTAGCCAGTGGCACCCACCTTGCATGAAGTAATTTTCAAAAAACTGAAAAGAATGCACCACATCACTGAGTGTGGAGTTACTAGGTCAGATAAGGATCAGCCTATTCCCTTCCCTAAAGAACGTCAGTGACCCAGATAGTTTGGAAATAACAATTTGGTGATTGTTGTCACAGTCACCATCACTAAGACTAATTTTATAGTGCAAATTTATTAATTGTTCTTAAATTCCACCAACTGCCATGGTGAAATTTGGGCACACGCCCCTCTGGCTTACTAGTTCAGTGACATTACCAGTATGGGATTGTTTACTCCTTAAAAAAAAATACCTTTTTTAGGATTACAGTAACATTTGCCATTCTTATGTATTGCATTTGGAATGGAGTGGGGTAGTTTGAATGATCCTATTCCCTCTAAACTACTAACCACTGAACTTCTCTACCTATCTAACTCACGTGAAAAATTACTCTCTTCTGGTTCTGTTCCTCTCCCCTTCAACTTTGCTGTTATCACCCCTCTCCACAAAAATAATAATTATTGTTAACGTACTTGTAAGCTACTGTTGCTGCTCCTGGCCCAATTCCAACCACGTGTTGTTCCCTCCATACTTAATGTCCAATTCAGTCCTTGCTGGCATCTCACATTCTACCCTCAGTAAATTTGAGGTGATTCAAAATATATCCATGTCTCAACTTGCATTAAATCCTATTCACCCTGACTTGCTTGCTGTCCCAGTATAGCCTTTCATTAAACAACACCTCAATCTTAATATTATTTATTTTCAAATCCCTCGAGCCTGATCCCTTCCTAACTCTGTAATTTCATCCAGTCCATAACATTCTGAGCTGTATTCCTCTGGTTCTAGTGTCTCAGTTGTAATTGTTTCATCATCAGTAGCCATGCATTCAGGTGACTAGGGTGTACATTCTGGAATTGCCTTCTTGAATCACACTTCTGCCTCCACCTGACCTTGTTCCTTCAGTACACTCCTTAATTCCCACCTCTTTGAAGCTTTAGGTCATCTTACCTAATAGTTTTTTTTAATACCTCTGTATCTTTATTATATCTTATAATGCCCCTGTGAAACATGAATTTGCTTTATTGTTTTAATGACTTCTACATAAATGCAAGTTGTTCTTAGTCTTGAGAAGTATGGGGGTACATTGTATTCAAAACAAGACTTTTCTGAAGTATTGTTTTAAATAGGGTCGTGGTGCTGGCTTTCCTGGGAAGAAGAGACCACGTGGTACAGGACACACTGGACGGGGAGTTAGAGGCAGGTCAAAACTGAAAAATGGTATTGGTGCTGCTATAACACCAGGAGTAAGTGGACACTATTTCTGTTTCTCTGATTGGAAATGGACTCTATTTATCTAAAGGGAGATTATTGTTCCATTTGTACTGTTTTTATATTACTGTTGATGACCTGATGTATCTTGTTAGTTGTTACATTGATCTTGGTTGAATAAATCTGTTTGGAAGGCAGTTTATTGGCTCTGTCAATTGTATATACTATGACACTCTATTTTCTTGTTTTAATGTTATTTGTGGGTACTGTTGGCATGTTTGTAACATTATCACTTGACTCCACTCTGCTGGAACTTAAATGGACACTGAAATGTTGCTTTTCCACCAGGCAGGTGGGTGCAAAGGAAGATTGTCCTTTGACAAATAAGTGCTTTACAGATATTTTGTTCTATAATTGCCCAGTGTTATCAGTCCCTTTGTTAAATATCTTTTATGGTACTCCTCCCCAGTTGAATTTAGAATGCTGAACTTCCCACTAATTTACTGGAAGGATGGAACTGGAATCATTATCCTTTTTATCGTACAGCTAAATAAGGAGAGAATTCTCATCTTGCATATGCTTTCTCTCCCTCATTTTTATCTGGTTTAGTAAAATCATTTGTGAAAAATTGTTTTGCTAGTTTTGTTTCTTCGGATTCATTTAAGGGCCATCATTTAGGGGCTTTTCAAGAACCGTAACTAGTGAATTGACTTGTGGCAATAAGAACCTTGGAATCATATTGGTTGAAATTGGATTTTCTTGCACATGAAGTTGTAGAATTTTTCTTAGCTGAATTATTTGAAGATGAGCACGTCTCCAAGATAAGTATAATTTCAGAAGGTCCCATTTGAAACAGAACAAAATAAGTGAATGGATAAAAACAACAGAAAATACCTAAGTTTAAGATGATGTTTCATATTTTAAAAAGTATCCTCTTTTTGAACTTCTGTATTATATGTGAACCTTGACTCAAAAATGATGTGTAATTCAGGTCTTGGAGTGATTTTCCTTGTACGAGCTTCTCACTAAAATAGTTTATTCTGATTTCAAATGAGGTGTTGAATGCTATTAAGCAAAGAACTGTTTCATTACTGGTGCCTCCTGTGTAAGGCACAAGTCAGGAGTGTTTTGCCTGACATCATCCAGGACAAAGCAGCCCACTTGGTTGGCACCACATGCACAAGCATCCACTCTCATCACCACCACCAATGCTCAGTTGCAACAGTGTGTACGGTCTACAAGATGCACTGCAGAAATGCACCAAGATCCTTAGACAGCACCTTCCAAACGCACAGTCGTTTCCATCTAGAAGGACAAGGGTAGCAGATATATGGGAGCACCACTGCAAACCCTCCAAGCCACTCACCATCCTGACTTGGAAATGGACTGCCTTTCTTTTACTGTGGTCAAAATCCTGGAATTCCTTCCCTGAGATCATTGTGGGCCAATCTACAGCACGTGGACTGGAAATGGTTCAAAAAAGCAGTTCACCACCACCTTCTCAAGGGCAACAAATACTGGTCAACCAACGATGCTGACATTCCATGAGTGAATAATCAAAGAAGTTACTGCTAAGGGACGGGGTACAGTGGGCCTTGCAGATCAGGAATGTTCCAGCATGATATTGGACTGCCACTCAATTGAGGCTATAATGCAACACAAAGTTGGATTACCAGCTGGTGGGATGATTTCCTTATAAGAGTCATTTCAAGAGGAGTTTCCAGAACTTGCTCTTGCAAGGGATCTTGGCAATCCTATTGATATATAAATAATCAATATATAAATAAAGATCAAATAAACCAGTAATTTACCCTAACATCTGAAGCATGTATCGGAGTTAACCCCATGCTAAGAAAGGTCACTGGGGGCTTTTCCCTTTGTTTTAAAGAAGGATATGATTTTTTTTTAAGTCAGAAAAGATAACCAGTAATAATTGTGCACTTTCCATTGTAGGTTGGTGCCATGGAAATGATGGTCAATAAGGATGAGGATGAAAACTCGATGCATAACACCGTTGTTTTATTCTCTACAAGTGACAAATTTACTTTGAGACAGGTAAGGAATGTCCTCAGTTTAAATAATAAATCATTGGCGTAGCAGAAATCTATTTACCCAAAGTAGTCTACAACATTTCCTTTAAAATTAGGGCATCTGGAACTTGGGGTAATCGTTCATGGATTGAGGATTTGTTAGACTTTTAAGCAACTCTAGGAAAGGCACATGGAGGATAGTAAAATGTAGGGTATGCAGGGTAGATTGATCTTAGGAGGATAATAGGTCAGCGCAACATCGTGGGCCGAAGGGCCTGTACTGTGCTGTACTGTTCTACATTCTATGTATGTTCTTAATAGAGTAAGGCTAAATGGTCAACTTTTGGGTGGTAGGCTATGAGACTGAGGGTACTGAAAGGATATGTGCTTTGGCTTTGGTTATTGACAGCCTATGATCAGTGACTGAGATGAGGCAACAGAATTTAATGTATTCAAGTTAGCTACTGGTGCGAAGTTGATAGTAAGTGTGAGGAGGAGGCAAACAAGCTTCAAAATGTCAATGTGAGTGAGTGGGCAAGGACATGGCAGATTTATAACGTGGAAAAATGATATTAGAATTAGAATCCCGACAGTGTGGGAACAGGCCCTTCGGCCCAACAAGTCCACACCGACCCTTGGAGCATCCCACCTAGACCCATCCCCCTATAACCCACACACCCCTGAACACTATGGGCAATTTAGCATGGCCAATCCACCTAGCCTGCACATTTTTGGACTGTGGGAGGAAACCAGAGCACCCAGAGGAAACCCACACAGACACGGGGAGAATGTGCAAACTCCGCACAGACAGTCACCTGAGGCTGGAATCGAACCCAGGTCCCTGGCGCTGTGAGGCTGCAGTGCTAACCACTGTGCCACCCTTTTCTTTTTTTTCTTTTTTTTGGATTTTTCTTTATTGCTGGTATCAGGTCCGTTCTCGGCAGCTCTTTATATTGCCAAGAATAATGATCCATCATAAAAACAAATTGTTCAATGTGCTACAATCTTGTTTACAATTCTTTTAAAGACATTGGAGGTGCACAGTTCAGACAGAATATCAACAGTTTCTTTTCCCATTTAAATTTTACAACATGTAACAAAATTAACTACAAGGTCCTGTCAACACAGTTACTGGCAGTCAGTGACAGGACAGATCTGAAACTATGTACAATGTATACAGCCTAACATGATCAATCAAAATCAATAATACTTCAACTCCACCCACCCCCAAACCCTTTTCATTAAATGTCGTAGCCTAAACAGAATCTGATGATTTTACATTATAAACAACAGTCCAGGACCTGAGTCTTTACTGTATTAGCTGTAGTTGTGGGGGTGGTTACACAGTATTAGGAGGGACATTGTGCACGTTAGGAAGACAGCTTGTGCACTCTGCCAATTTTCTCTCAACATTTTCCGAGACACCAGTGTGTGGTCACAGCTGGATACCCACTTAAACCCCAGTCACTTCTCTCCCAAGCAGACAAGGCAGCTCCAACAGGATGGTCATTTGCTGAATGGCCTTGCTCAGTAGCGCAGCAGGCATTTCTTGTCAGTGATCAGCAGGGGGAAGCCCTTTCTCTCCATACCCCCACTAAACCCCAGAAACACAAGAGACAACAGTAACATGCCTAGCCTGCACATGGTGATCAGGAAGCACCGAGACCTTAAGGTCACACTGCCTTAACTGCGGTAACACAGCTGCTTTGCTGTCATCAGATTTAGCATTAATACTGAATGCAGTGGAGATGGGCTGATGCAATGACACGTTACTTGTCAGTTTTCCAGATTGGTGGTTAGTTCACTTGGAAAGCTGGGAATATTTCATATTATTTGAAGTACTACAGGGATATCAAAGTGTCTCATGCTCTCTGCATAACCCTCTTGGAGATACCCCAGATTCCATTCTGCCATTTACGCATCAAAGGTTTTGTTTTATCCTGTCTGCCTGCCTTGGCTATTAAGATACAACTCCATGTTATCTACTTTAGAAGGAAAAATAAAAGGTGAACATTTTCTAAAGTAAGAAAGTGTTCAGTAGAGTTTAATCATCTTACCTAAGAACGGATATACTTGCCATAGAGGGGGAGCAACAAAGATTCACTTGCCTGGTTCCCAAATTCAGCAGATTGTCCTTTGAGGAGAGATTAAGCACAGCTATGTGTCCTAGACTATAAGCTACAGGCTTACCTAGTGCTTAAGAGAGTTGACAGGATCAATGCTGAAAGGATGCTTTTCCTGGCTGGGGAGTCTATAACTAATGTTCACATTACAAACTGGGGGCCAACCATTTCGGATTGGGAAGTAAAATTATTTTTCACTCAAATAGCTTTAATTTTCTAGAATTCTTTGTCTCAAAGCTGTGGTTGCTCATCTTTTTTTTTAGGACCATGTGTAGGTCAGTAGAGTTTTATGTCTGCTGAAGGAGTCAGAATACATGAATAGTTCAGGGAGGTGAGGTTTAAGTAGATGTTCAGCCAAGCTCTTATTGAATACTGGATCAATAAGATGTTCAAAGGACAAAATGGCCGCCTCGCACTCCCTGCTTATTTTGGTCTTATCTCTAATTTCAGCAGTATGAAAATCAAACTATGATTAATTAAAATACCATTTGATATAACAGTGTTGAATGAATATTTTACATTCTCTTTGGTTTTTATGTAACATGGCCATAGTTTATATTTTTAGTGGAAGCCAGATTACAAAGTACTATCCCCAATTTTTAAAAAAATTCAGTTTTGCCTGTGACAGAAATGGAATACAGTTTATTCAGTAACTGTAAACCTATGTCTTCATGATAAGAACACTGAAATAAAGACTAGGATCATTAAACACTGGGTAAAAATAGCAGAAGCTCAAGTTTGACTTAACTCTGCAACATTGAAGAATTGATTATAATCACTAATAAAACAGACCATTTATTTATTGCATTTATCAGTTTACACTTGTAAAGCACCCTAAATGGATAAATTCTAAATAAATATTTGAGATAAATTAGGGAACAAGATCCTGAGCTGCTGGGTGATTGGGAGGAGGTAATTCTGTAGTCAAGAGGATTGGTTTTTGAGACATTTCAAAGCTATCAAGGAGCAGGAGGATATGAAGGTAATCGATCACTTAACCGCCATCACGACATTTTAGTCTTTTAAATCCTCTGAATAAATTGAAAATACAGGTTTTATTTGATTGTTTCCTGTCCTAAAGGAAGAATAAATGGGTGTTGTTTGACCTGTTGATTAATTTAATTTCAGGATATGTGTGTTGTTTGTGGAAGCTTTGGGAAAGGTTCAGAAGGCCGACTACTTGTTTGCTCTCAGTGCGGCCAGTGTTATCATCCCTACTGTGTCAGTATTAAGGTAAGAGTTACTTTTTCTTCAGAAGATGGATCATAGATTGTAAATATAAGGTTGAAACATTCGCAAAAATCTTCAGCTGGAAGTGCTGTTTGGAAGATCCAACTTGGCCTCTGCCAGTGGTCCCCAGCATCACAGCTACCAGCCTCTACCAGATACTCCATTTGATATCAAGAAATGGTTAAAGATTGCACTGGATACTGCAAAGGCAATGAGCTCTGCCTGTATTCTGGCAATAATACCAAAGATGTGTGCTCCAGAACTTGCCACACACTTAACCAAGCTCTACCAGTATAGCTACAACACTGGCAATTACTCAACAATGTGGAAAAATTGCCAAAATATGTCCTGATCACAAAAAGCAGGACAAATCCAACCCAGTCAATTACTGGTCCATCAATCAACGTGCGATTATCATAAAGTGATGGAAGGTGTCATCAACAGTGCTTTCAAGCAGCACTGACACCCAGTTTGGGTTCCGCCAAGGCCATTGAGCTCCTGACTTCATTACAGCTTTATTTCAAGCATGGACACAAGTGCTGAATTTCAGAGGTGAGTTGAGTGACAGCCTTTGACATTGAGGCTACGTTTGATTGAGTGTGGCATCAAGGAGCCCTAGCAAAACTGGTATCAGTGGGAATTGGAGAAAACCCTCCTGGAGTGTGGAGTTGGAGTCCCAACTGGAAATGGTTTTGGTTGTTGGAGGTCAGTCACCTCAGCTCCAGGAATCTCTGCAAGAGTTCCTTGTTAATGTCCTTGGCCCAACCATCTTCAGCTGCTGCTTCTTCAATGACCTTCCATCCATTACAAGGTCAGAATTAGGGAAATTTTTCGATCACTGCGCAATGTTCAGCACCATTGGCAACTCCTCAGATACTGAAGCAGTCCTTGTTCCAATGAAACAAAATCTGGACAATATCTGGGCATAAGCTGAAAAGTGGCAAAAAACATTCACACCACACAAGTGCCAGGCAATGACCATTTCCAATAAAAGACAATCTAACCACCACACCTTGACATTCCATAGAGTTACCATCAGTAAGTTTCCCTACTTCAGTATACTGGGGCTTACTATTGTCCAGAAACTCAACTGGTCTTCCCAGATAAATCTAGCAGGTACAAGAGCAGATCAGAAGCTCAAGTCTCTGCAGCAAGTAACTCATCTGACTCCCCAAAGCCAGTCCATCAACTACCAAGGTGCAAGTCAGCATAAAATACATCTCAGTTGCCTGATAAGTGCAGCTTCAGCAATACTCAACCTTGACACCACCCAAGATGAGGCAGCCCAGTGGTTCACATCACATTCACAAGCGTCCACTCCATTGTCGGACCAAAAACAAAGTTGCTGGAAAAGCCCAGTAGGTCTGGCAGCATCTGTGAAGGAAAAAACAGAATTAACGTTTCGGGTCTGATGACCCTTCCTCAGAACTGATGGTGGCTGCGAAAACGTCAGTTTATACACAGAAAATAGGGAGGTGGGTGGGGTAGGGAGTAAACAATAGGCAGACAAAGGAGTTGCCAACGATCAGGCTGGGAGGGTAAATAGTTGTTGGGGACTGTTAGTGACTAAGAACAGGGGATGTGTAATGGCAGGCTATGTGGTAACAAGGCCTGGTATGTGGGGTAGAGGGCTGAGACCTGGGAGAGTTTAGGCCCTAAAATTATTGAACTTGATCTTGAGTCCGGAGAGATGTAGGGTCCCCAGGTGGAAATGAGGTGTGTTCCTTCAGCTTGCGTTGGGCTTTGCTGGAACACTGCAGCAAGCCAGAGACACAGATGTTGGCCAGGGAACAGGGTGGTGTTTTGAAGCGGCAGGCAACTGGAAGCTCGATCTTTTTGGCGAGCAGAACATAGATGTTCCCTGAAGCGGTCACCCAGTCTACGATTTGTTTCCCCAGTGTAGAGGAGACCACATTGTGAGCAGCGAATGCAGCAGACTAGATTCTAGGAAGTGCATGTGCACCAACATCCGGTAGCAGCAATGTGTACTATTAAAAGGTGCACTGCAGATGTTTGCCAAAGAACCTGAGATGGCATCTTCCAAACTCCCTCCCACTTCCATTTAGAAGCACAAGAGCTGCCGTTACATGGGAACACTGCTATCAACAAGTCCCTTTCCAAACCATTCCCAATCCTGACTTGGAAATATATTGTCATTCCTTCACTGACACTGAGTCAAAATCTTGGATTTTCCTCATTATGCGTCAGCCCTACAGCATGTGGACTGCAGCAGTTCAAGAAGGCAGCTCACAACAGCCTTCTAAAGGGCAATTAAGGCAATAAACGGTGGCCCAACCAGGGGCAGGCTCATTCCATGAGAGAATAAAAAACCGAATGTTCCATGTCCCCAATCTTCTCAGTTTAAATTACTACACTTGTACGTTGTGATTATGTTACTGACAGTGCAGAGGCTGAAGTGAGATTCTGATGATGTAGGTTGAAACCCCATCACAGCAGCTGGAAATTCAAATTCAGTTAAATTAATAAATCTAGAATTATAAAGCTTGTGTCAGTTGTGATGACAACTTGTCATTAAAAGCTAATCTCGGTCACTAATGTCTGTTTGTGCATGACTCCGGACTTTGGACCAACAATAAGTGTGACTGCCTCTTTACTCCAAAGTATCCTGACAAACCACACAGTTCAGCTGAACCAATATCCCAAAGTATAAATAAAATGCCTCCACCACATGGGTGCCAGCACCTCAGGAAGGTGACTCACTTCTGAAGGACAGTTGGGGATGGGCCAGTGGTGACTAAATTCTTTGAATGAATTAAACAGGAAAATCTCAACTCTGAAACAATTTCTTGTCATTTACCTTTTTGCCAAGTTTCTGAGTCTATGATCTTCAAGTAACAAGCCATTTGCTGGAGAAAATGTCTGTTGAGTCTATCATAATCATTTTTCTTGAAAACCTCTTAGGTTGCATTTCAACCTTCACTTTTCCAGAGAGCTAAGTCCTAACTTTTCAGATCCTACACTTCAAGTCCAAAGAGTAATCCATACGTTTGGACTATGTACATATTCAGAAACTTGCATCTTAATTTCTCTTATACTCTCACTTGTCCATATGTATCCTTAGTAATTGAGGTGAGGAAATAGTCCCTTATCAGGAAGTATACTTTTAGTTTGTGATCAACATTAGATGTTTGCTACTTGCACTGATACTGTAATACCTGAGTAATAGATGGAGAGAAAATAAAATGAGACCTGTTGCCTGCACTTGAAACAAATTATGAATCACTGTGGAAAGAGGAGAAATTATTCAAACCAGCCTTGTCCATAAAAGACACCCATCCGTTGCATGCCCCATGTAATTGTCTTCAATATTGCGCAAAGACCAGTGTAGTGAAATTATTGGATAAATATCTTCAGCTTCTGCTCTTACACAGCCAATATTTGCAACACTAATTACAATAATTTGACTATGTGCTCTTTCTTTAAGCGCGTCTTCTGAAGATATTATTCCTGGAAGGAGTGGAATTTGCATACAGGAATGATACAGGAGGATTACAGGGCAAAGGAAGAGAGGAAGGCAGTGGTACTTATTTTCGACAGTTCTTTTAAAGAGCCAGCAGAGAGAATAAGCTGAATGCCCTCCTTCAATATAAATTCTCTAGTTCTGTAGGTCACTTAAATTCCAAACCAGTCTTTAATTTCTGATTTAGCAATTCAAATGCAATCCAGCTTCAAAACTACTTTTCTCTTTAGACATCTATGTCAGTAATTGTACATACTTGCAATTTGGTCAGCAACATTCATTCCAACCTGTAGGTAACAAAATCAACAGGCATGAAGACTTTTGGATAAAATTCTTTTTTTCCAAAGCACCCCTTATTAATAACCTGTGGTGATTCATCATTCAGTTATTATCATGGTTGGAAGTGCTGAAGTGTCTTCATTGGACCTCTGAGATCACCTTGCAGAATATACCTTTTACAAAGTGCATATAAAAGTTGATCTTTTGTAAAAACTGTTGCTGAAGTTTTTGGCCTAAAGAAACCTGCAGATTTACGTATACTTCACATAAAAGTTGGTGCTTTTTTGGAGATCGAAGGTATATTAGTTCAGCCCCAAATCTCTACAATTATAACAAAAGCCTCCAGTTATTAATAAAGTTACACTTGGCAAATTTCCTCTTGTTCTGAATTGCCAATTAAGATGAGAAGAATATCGACTGATTTTTGAGGGAAATTAACAGGATGGAGAGGACTAATAAACACTGCACATGGAAACTGGATGCAGGGACCATCTTCGACAGACAACTTCACATAAATGGATGGCCATATCTTCCTTGTCAGTAGAATCCTTGCAGATATCAACATAATGCAGTCTTTCTGCACTGAGGTCTAGTTGAAGGACTCAAAGCTGTCAGCATGTCATTTTTGAACAGCAGAGCCCCGCCCTTCCTTTCCTTCCATTTCTTTACCCAGTCCCTAAGCAGCACTGAAACCACAGATTCTGCCAATGTCACAAGAGTCTACAGGAGGTGGGGAACCTCCTTAATAAAAACAGAGAGGAAGCAAACGACTTGCATTGGCACTGCTTCCTCAATTACCTTGAGAGGTATGTTAGGTGTGTTGGCAGGTATATGTAAAGGAAAGGAATGGTGGGGCTCTGCTGTTCAAAAATGACATGCTAACAGCTTTGAGTCCTTCAACTAGACCTCAGTGCAAATGTTAGCCAGTTAACCCTGTTCCTTAAAAAAAAAAAATCTGGTCTTGTAAATTCAACTTAAATCAGAATCATTGTAGTATATTTTCAATGCAGAGTTAAATACGAGGTATATCTTTAATGAGGCACACATATTGTATGTTCAACTCTATCCTTTATAGTTTTGTTAGCTTTAAAGATAATGCATAATTTTGCAGTGAAAAATGATGATAACAGCAAGCGTTCAATTCCTACATTGGCTGAGGTTACCACGAAGGATATACTTTCTCAACTCCTCCCTTGACAGAGGCATGGTAGCCCTCAGGTTAAACTACCACAAATCATGTCTCTCTCATGAGAAAGCAGCCCTATAGCCTGATATAGTTTTGCACCTTTACTGTCTAATTAGCCTATTTGCTTTTACACAGGAGATTTCTGTAGCTGAGAGTGTGAGCCTAGGATAATACGTTCCCTTCCTGGTGCCAGGGTTAAGGATGTCTCAAAATGGTTGAAGCATATTGTCAAAGTAGAGAGAGAGAAGCCAGAAGTTGTTGTACACATTAATGGGAATGACATAGTTAGGAAAAGGGTTAAGGCTTTGCAGAACGAATATAAGGGATTAGATTGAAGGCTAAAAAATAGACCTCAAAGATAGTAATCTCTGGCTTATTCGTAGTGCCACGTTCTAATGAGACTAGGTCAGAAGCCCCATGACAGCAGGTTATAGTCCAACAGGTTTACTTGAAGTCGCAAGCTTTTGGAGTGCTGCTCCTTTGTCATGTGATGTGACTTCACCGAACAAAGGAGCAGTGCTCCGAAAGCTTGTGATTTCAAATAAACCTGTTGGACCAAAACCGGGTTTCGTGTGACTTTTGACTTTGTCCACCCCAGTCCTCCTCATGGTTACTAATGACAGTAGGAATTAAAAGATAGGGCAGATAAATCAATGGCTGAAGAGATGGTGCAATGTGCAAGGATTTAGATTTATGGATCATTGGCATCTTTTCTGGGACAGAAAAGACCTGTCCAAAAGGAATTGGTTTCACCTGAACTGGAAAGGACCAATATCCTGGCTGGATGATTTGCTAGTTACTTTAAACACGTAGTGGGGCGAGTGAGGGGTTCCTAAGTCGCAGTAAAAATAGAAAGACAGATGAGGATGGTTCTGAACAGAAAAAGAATAATTTAGTTAGAAAACACAGACAGTAACAAGTCTGCGAACAAGGTAACTTTGAAGAATTAAACTGCATTTATTTCAATGCAAGGGTCTTACAGGTGAGGATGATGAACTCAGGGCATATATGGGAACATGGGGTTGGGATGTCATAGCTATTACAGAAGCTTGGTTAAGGGAAGGACAGGACTAGCAGCTCAATGTTCAGCGTTTTAGATGCTATAG
Source organism: Ginglymostoma cirratum (assembly GCA_024137785.1). Taxonomy (NCBI): domain Eukaryota; kingdom Metazoa; phylum Chordata; class Chondrichthyes; order Orectolobiformes; family Ginglymostomatidae; genus Ginglymostoma; species Ginglymostoma cirratum. Next base: position 9,414,661 of record JAHRHZ010000034.1, on the reverse strand, counting down.
AAGGATAAAAAGGGAGGCAAGCGAGGAGGGGAGTAGCATTTTTGATTAAGGGATCATCCAGTGATATTTTTTGGGTAGAAATTAGAAGTAAGAAAGGTATGATTGCCTTGATGGGATTGTACTGTTGGTCCTCCAATAGTCAGTGAAATTGGGGAGCACATATTTAGAGAGATCTCAGATCTATGTAAGGATAGTAGGGAATTTTAATTTTCCAAACACTGACTGGGGCTGCCATAATGTTAAAGGTTTGGATGGTGAGGAATTTAGGTGTGTTAGAAAATTTTCTTCTTCAATATGTAAATGTACAATTAGAGAAGGAGCAAAACTTGACTTAATCTTGGGAAGTAAGGCAGGGCAAGTGACTGAAGTATTAGTAGGGGAACATTTTGAGATTAGGGATCATAATTCTATTAGTTTTAAAATAGTTATGGGAAAGGATAAAAGGTAAAGTTCTTATTTGGAATAAGGCAAATTTTAATGGCATGAAACAAGAATTTTCAAAAGTTGATTTGGAGTAGACTGCTTGCAGGTAAAGGGATGACTGACAAGCGAGAGGCTTTCAAAAGTGTCATAACGAGAGGTCAGATGCCTTATGTTCTTCACATTGGTGAGGCCTCTTCTGGAGTACTGTGTGCAATTTGGTAGCCCTGCTGTAGGAAGGATAATATTAAATTGGCGACAGTTCAGAAAAGATTTAGCAGGAATGTGCTGGAAATGGGGTGGAGGGGGTCGTGGCGGGAGTTTTTGATTTTTAGAATAGGCTGGCACTTTTTCACTGGAGCGGAGAAGGCTGTGGGGTGACCTTATCAAGGTTGAGAAAGTCATGATGGGCATGGACAAGGTGAATAGCCAAGGTATTTTTCCTAAGAAGGGGGAATTCAAAAATTGGGGTCATATTTTAAGGGTGAGAGAAGAACGTTTTAAAAAGAACATGAGGGGCAACTTTTTTTTACAGAGTGGTTTGTGCGTGGAATGAACAGCCAGAGGAAGTGTGGATGCAGATACAGTTACAACGTTTAAAAGACATTTGGATAAGTACATGAATGGGAAAGGTTTGGATTGATGTGGGCAAATTGCGGGCAGATGGGACTAGTTTGGAATCAACATCAGCGTGGTCGAGTTGGACCAAAGGGTCTGTTTCCATGCTGCATGACTCTACGTAACTAAAGTATATTTAAAATTAAGATCATAAAACATGTTTAATTAATGTTCAGTAATCAAGTAACCGAAAAATCCCGGCTTTTCTCTTGGCTTTCTTTGTTTCTCTTCCTCTTCTGACAGTGATGACTTGTGTCAAAGCATAATTCGACAGTCTTTTTGACAATTTAAGGATGCACAGTTCAGTTGCACTGATTCTATTACTGTCCTGGTTAAGATTAACTGTCTCTTGCAAATCAGAGATTGAACTTGGGTTATCTAGAACACAATACGTTCAGTGTGACCATATCATATCTCTGGGTTTACTGTCAAATATGTTTCTCCTATTTATTTAATTAGAACATTTAAAATTATCTTCGACAGTATTCTATGTGTAGGGAATTTTTATGAACATAACTGTTATTCTAATTTTGTCAATTAGGTCAACTAGTTGTTCGCTTTAACTGCTAGATAGAGCAACTGTTTTCGTCTTACATGCTAATATGTTCTGCTATACGTAGTATAGAAATGTTCTGAAATTGCTGTTTGTAATCTATGGATAGCCAGTCTATGAATGACTGCATGTCTCCATGATCCTGCTCCTCTAATTCTGTTGGTCAAGAGATTTAAGATGTCAACTGCGCGTAAAATTGATGTGGAGGATAAACATTGAGACAATTTTGCTTTCTCCTGGACAGATCACCAAAGTGGTACTAAGTAAAGGCTGGCGATGCCTAGAATGTACAGTGTGCGAATCCTGTGGGAAGGCCTCTGACCCAGGTCGTTTACTGCTCTGTGATGATTGTGACATCAGCTATCATACCTATTGCCTGGATCCACCTTTGCAGACAGTTCCTAAAGGTGGCTGGAAATGCAGATGGTAAGTTTACTGGGTAAGATTATTATTTTAGCACAAGTACAGTTGAAGTCAATGCATACAGAAGCAATAACACAGAAAAAGGTAATTAATTGCTTCTTTGAAAAAATATCCTGCGTATCTCAGCTGAGACATTTCTAATTGGCATATAATTGAAAATATGCTATTAATAAGGCAAAGGTTGTGTTTGTTAATCAGGGCAGCAGCAAGGAAAATCAAAGGATGCATCAAGAAAGCCATATGATTCATATTCTAAAAATACGCTTGTATAATAACCTGAGCAACAAGATAGACGGTTAGCTTTGGTCAGCCTCTCAATTAGTCTACAAACAATGTTGTATATATTTTCTAGCTGTTAACATTAATATGTCAAACTGTATTGATTTAATAGTCAATGTTCTTTCATGATTATACTCCAGTGGAGTTGGTTGGATGTTGTTTATATGGCAGTTGACTTTAAAATGTTTGAATATTCTCACTTAAACCATTTTTCAAATATGAAGTAGCAGTCGTTCCTAAGACTTTAGTGTCCTTTCTTTAAAGTATGATTCTGTTCCATGCAGAATAAATGAGAGAATTAGCCTCTTTAATGTTCATTGTTCAGCCCTTAATCATGGGAGCACTATAAGATTCTTCATGGTAAATCTGTTGAGGTCAAGCTACAGTTGTTGCAAACTGCCTTCTCTTCGTTCTGTAGGTGTGTTTCTTGTGTACAGTGTGGAGCAACCTCACCTGGTTTCAAGTGTGAATGGCAGAACAATTATACACAATGTGCTCCTTGTGCCAGTTTGACTGTCTGCCCAGTCTGCAACAAGAATTACAAAGAGGAGGAGCTTATTATACAATGTCGGCAATGTGACAGGTGGGTGCATTCATTATATTCCTAGCATATGGACTGTATGAGGTGGAAGACTGAAAATTATAATGACTGCATAACTTAACTTCATACATCATAAATTACATGCAACATTAATAAAGAATGCTGTAAGAAAACTAGTGTAGAATATGTATTTCTGTCTCTTAGTATGAATTGAATCAGGCATTTGGGCACTTGCCAATTGAGAAGTGTTTTCACATTTCTTAATCATCTCATATTGAACATCTTTGTGAAAGTGATGGAATGTAGGAGAAAAAGAAGGGAGAGCTGCAATTGCTGGAAATCTAAAAGACAGAATATTTGAGAAATATACAGTACGTTTACAAAGGAAAGGGCAAGAATCAGCATTTCGGAGGTGTTAACATTTCAACAAATATCATACTGTCTTTATTCGTATATTGACTGGCCTATCATTCCAGCATTGACTTTAAAAAACTTAATTTGAGTTAGTTACTGTGGTTAAATTACTTATGAATATCCATTTAGAGCAGTGGGGTTTGACGAGACCCAAGCTTTTATGACTGATAATATCTGCAATGAATGATAAAGTCGTATCAATAAATTGAAGTTCAGGTCAGACAATTTTGAGATGATGCACTTGAATAGAGAGAATAGGGATGTCAGTTATAGACAGGGTAGAGGAATAAAGGAATCTCCGAATACAAATGCACCAATCACTGCAACTTGTATAAAAACCGAAAGAACTGCGGACGCTATAAATCAGGAACAAAAACAGAAGTTGTTGGAAAAGCTCAGCAGGTCTGGCAGCATCTGTGAAGAAATAATCAGGGTTTAACATTTTGAGTCTAGTGACCCTTCCTCAGAACTGATGGTAGCTGGGAAAACATAGGTTTATATGCAGAAAACAGGGAGGGGGATGGGGTAGCGAGTAAATGATGGGATAGACCCGAAGAGAGAAAAGATCAGTTGGATAGAGAAGGGAGTTGATAACGATTTGGCTATGAGGGTGAATAGTTGTTAATGGGGACTGTTAGTGACTAACAATAGGTATTGTGTAATGGCAGACTATGTGATAACGAGGCATCTTGTGGGGGGTAGGGGGCTAGGACATGGGAGAGTTTAGGCCCTAAAATTATTGAACTTGATATTGAGTCCGGAGAGCTGTAAGGTCCCCAAGTGGAAATGAGGTGTTGTTCCTTCAGCTTGCGTTGGGCTTTGCTGGAACACTGCAGCAAGCCAGAGACAGAGATGTTGGCCAGGGAACAGGATGGTGTGTTAAAGTGGCAGGTAACAGGTCGCTCAGGGTCTTTTTGGCGAGCAGAACATAGATGTTCTGCAAAGTGGTCACCCAGTCTATGCTTCATTTCCCCAATGTAGAGGAGACCGCATTGTGCAGAGCAAATGCAGTAGACTAAATTCTGGGAAGTGCAGCTGGAGTGTTGCTTCACATGGAAGGTATGTCTGGGCCCTTGGATAGTGGGGAGCGGGGGAGTACGTGGCCAGGTGTTGCACCTTCACCGGTTGTAGGAAGGTGGACAAGGGAGGAGAGGGGAATGTGTGTCTGGTGGTGGCATCTCGCTGGAGTTGATGGACATGGCATCTGATAATTTTCTGGATGTGGATGCTGGTGGGGACAAAAGGAACCCGACCGCTGTTACAGGAGGAGTGAGGGTGGAAGTGCAGGAGATGCCTGTCGACAATGGTGCTGGGGAATCCTCGACTGAGGAAGAAAGTGGACATTTCGGAGGCTCCCTTGTCGAAGTTGACCTCATCTGAACATATACGACGGAGATGAAAGAACTGAGAGAATGGAATGGAGTCTTTATAGGAAGCAGAGTGTGAGGATGTATAGTCCAGGTAGCTGTGGGAGTCAGTTGTTTATAGTGGATATTCGTGGCCAGTCTGCCCCCAGAAATGGAAACAGAGGTGTTAAGGGAAGGGAGGAGTCAGAGATAGACCAGGTGAAAGTAGGGGCAGAGTGGAAATTGGAAGTGAAATCAATTAACTTTTCCATTTTCGGATGAGAGAGGGAAGCAGCACTGATGATATCATCGATATATCAGAGAAAGAGTTGTGGGTGAGGACTGAACAGGACTGAAACAAGGAATGTTCCCCATACCCCACCAAGAGACGGGCATAACTGGGGCCCATTTGGGTACCCATGACTACTACTCTGACCTGAAGAAAATGAGAGGAGTTAAAAGAGAGGTTGTTGAGGGTGAAGACGAGCTTGGCCAAACGAAGGAGGTTGGTGGTGGGTGGGGATGGTTCAGGTCATTGCTCCCAGAAGAAAATGAGAGCCCTAAGACCCTCCTGGTGGGGAATGGACTGTAAAGGGATTGCACATCCGTGGTAAAGAGGAGGCAGCTGGAGCCTGCAAACTGGAAATTTCAAAACCGGCATAAGGTGTCAGAGGAATCATGGATGTACGTGGGCAGGGATTGGACCAGGGGAGAGTAGACTGAGTCAAGGTAGGAAGAGATGAGTTCTGTGGGGCAGTAGCAGGCTGAAACAATGGATCTTCCCACACAGTCCTGTGTGTGGATTTTTGAGAGGAGGTAGAACAAGGCTGTGTAGGTCTTTGGGACTATCAGCTTGGAAGCAGGGTAGAGGAGGTCACCAGATGAAATTAGATCAGTTACAGTAGTAGAGACAATGGCGTCATTGTGGGGTCAGAGTCCGGGAAGATAGGAGGAGGTGTCTGAGAGCTGACGCTCAGCCTCTGCAATGTAGAGGTCAGTACATAAGACTGAAACTTGTATTATAGGTTTCTAAAGTAAACAGAAAATGAGCCTTGCATCCTGCAGGGCTAGAATTAACAAGTAGGAATGTTGTGTTGAAACACTGGTTAGACTACACTTAAAATAGTGTGTTAAGGTACTGTTTGTTAAATTGTGGAAAGAATTTAGTGACAGTGCACAAAAGATTTACAAGGATTGTAACGGAAACAGTGGTTCTACATAATATGAAAGGATTTGACGTACTTGAGTCTGTCTTTCTGTTGGAGGCGGGGGAACTACAGAAGCTAAGGTGTGTGTGCAAAACTTAGATTTCTGTGAAATTATGAAAGGTTTTGACAGGAAAAATGGATACAATTCCTTCTTCAATTCACTAATGAGAAGTGGTGGAAGCACGTGGTGTGAAGAAAGGTAGAAGTAGGCTTGAGTGGAATGCAGAAATCAGCAAAGACCACTGGGAAAATGGCTTGGTTTTGCCCCATAAATCCAATCGAACTGTGACGAGTTCAACTGCTGTTTGTGCTTGACAGTGACTTTTTTTTGGAAGGGACCAACGAGAAAAATTAATTTATTGAGTCAAATTATGGTAGAAATAGTGGATCAGCGGTAGGGAGATGGCATGAGTTTAAATGTGGATGATTCATATTTGTGTCCTTTCCTTCCTGCGCACATCCCTTTGGATATTTACATGTTGATGCCTGTTGTACAATTTCAATGTCTAATACGATGTTTATTTCAATGTATAATTTGTAAACATCTTTATTTTCTCAGGTGGATTCATGCTATATGCCAGAACCTGAACACGGAAGATGAAGTAGAGACTGCAGCAGATAATGGCTATGACTGTTTCACATGCAGACAATATGCAATGACAACTCCAGGTAGTAGCCAATTTGCCCAGTCTATCTTTTAAAGCAAAGCCTTACAAAGGCAACCTGTAATTTGGATGAATTAGGTCTTCTATAAACAAAAACATGATCGTGTTTAACAGCTATGTGGTGATTGCAGTTAAATTTAAACAGTTTAATTGCTGAAGATTCAAATATACTAACAGGTTTCTAATTCTTTTCGCCTCAGTGACTACCTCAGAAGAGACTGAGTTATCTTTGGTAACACCTCAATTTATTGTAAAGACAAAAGAACCAGGTAAATGGCTGGATCTCGTCTTCAAATCTTTGATCTTTACCTTAATTGTCCTTCCAATTTTCTATCTTTCTGTTGGGGCAGTGCTAGTGCACTTCATTCAGGAGATGTCAGCAATATATTGTGCTTTATCAAGACAAAATGTAGTGATGAATGTTGGCTGGCACTTGGCAATGGAATGTTGTATCAATACCATTCATTTTTAGCTGACATTAGCAGGTGCCACCTTTATAGCTATCATCTTGGACAGTTTTTATTTATTTATAGGATGTGGGCTTAGCTGACTAGGGTAGCATTTATTGTCGATTTTAGTTGCTGTTGACAAGGTGGTAGTGAGCTGCCTTCTTGAAATGCTGCTGACATGTGCTGTGGTAGACCCTCAATGCCATTAGGGAGAGAATTCCAGGATTTTGACCTAGTGACGGTGAAGGAACGGTGATATAATTCCAACTCAGGATGATGAGTGGCTTGGAAGGAAATTTGAAGGAGGTGGTGTTCCTGTTTACCTGCTGCTCCCTTCTAGTTGGTATTGGTGGTGTGTTTGGAAGGTGCTATCTAAGGAACTTTGAATTTCTGCAACCCATCTTGAGTGGTTCATACTGCTTCGATTGAGCATCAGTGATGGAGGGTGTGAATGTTTGTGAATATGGTGCCAATTAAACAGTGTTATGTCCTTAATGGTATTCAGCTTCAGCATTGTTGGAGCTGCACTCGTCCAGACAGGTGACTAGTCTTCCATCACTCTCCTGACTTGCGCCTTGTGGACGGTGGACAAGCTTTCGGGAGTTTAGCAATGAGGTAATCGTTCCTGGACTCCAAGCCTCTGACCTGCTCTTGTAGCCAATCTCTTTATAGTCCAGTTCAATTTCTGGTCAGTGGTAAGATCAGGATATTGATTGTGGGGTATTCTACGATGTAGTGGCAGTAAATGTTAACTGGATGGTTAGGTTGTCTCTTGCTGGAGATGTTCATTACCTGGCACTTGTGCACCATAAATGTTACATGCCACTTGTCAGTCCAAGCCTGGATATTGTCCAAATCTGACATTTGGGCATGAATTCCAAAAGTATCTGAGGAGTTGCTAATGTTGCTGAACATTATGTAATTCTGAGCAAGCATGCCACTTCTGCCTTTACGATAGAAAGAAAGTTAATGATAGAGCACCTAAAAATGTTGAAGTCTTGGACACTACCCTGAGGAACTCCTAGAGAGATGTCCTGAAGCTGAGATGGCTAACCTCGAATGACCAGAGTAACCTCCAATTATTTTCTTGAACTTGGTATGACTCCAAGCCTCCTCCCCTCCTGTCTGTTTCCTCCTTCCCCCACCAACCCCTAGTTCCCGTAGACTGCAATTTTGCTAGATCTTCTTGATGCCACATTTGGACAAATGCAGCCTTAATATCAAGGACTGTCGCTCACATTTCCCCCTCTAGAAGTCACTCTTTTGTCCACGTTTGAACCAAGGCTGTAATGAAATCGGGAGCTGAGGGACTATGGTGGGCTCTCAATGAGCAGGTTATTGCTGAGCAAGTGCTGATTGATCGCACTGTTGATAATTCTGTTCATTGCTTTACTAATGATAGAGAGTTGACTGGTAATCGGCCAGGGTGAATTTGTCGTGTGTTTTCTGTACAATTTTCAACATTAATGGATAGATTACCAGTATGTAGCTGTCCTGGAGCAGATGAGTTAGGGGTGTGACAGGTTCTGGACTACAGGTTTTCAGTACTGTTGTCAGGGCCCACGTCCTTTGTGGTATCTTTTGCCATTAACCATTTCTTGATGTGGAGTGAATTAAACTGACTGAAGACTGGTTATCTGTGATGCTGGGGACCTTTGGTGGAGGCGAAACAGATGGTCTGTGGGTCTGGAGTCACATACAAGCCAGACCAGGGAAGCATGGCACATTTTCCTCCCTAAAAGTCAATAGTGAACCAAGTAGAATTGAATATTTTAGAATTGGACCAATAAAAAAAATTACCATTTAATTGGGGCAGAAAGGTTCTTTACATTTCAGTCTGTAAACCTACACTACTTCTAAACAGAACCGACGAGGACATATACACGGGATGGTGTCTGTCTGACTGAAGTTGGTATGTCACAGCTCCAAAGTCTCAGTATTGCTCCTCCACGTCGGAAGCGACCCAAGCCAAAGTTGAAGCTAAAGATCATAAACCAGAACAGTGTTGCTGTTTTGCAAACTCCACCTGATCCTCAGTCTGAACAATCGAGGGACGTGGATGGAGATCTAGATGAAAGCAGAGGTACAATATTATGTTTGATGCCTTTTAATAAACAAGGAAAAAGACTTCAGAGATAAAAGGTACGGCAGATGCTGGAGAATCCGAGATAACAAGCATGGGGCTGGATGAACACAGCAGG